>MCJB01028116.1:91756-109272 GCA_002018475.1 Nicotiana obtusifolia
GGGGGGGGGGGGGTCGGACCTTATTTCTGGACGGAACTTCCAACGTAAAAGGGTCCAGACTTGAAATAGTCTTAATCACGCCGTCGGGGGAAAACTTAAGGCAAGCCATCAGAACGATCCCTTAATAATAATGAAGCAGAGTATGAAGCTTTGATTGCAGGGCTCGAATTGGCCCGGGGACATGATTTCGAGGTTATCGAAATCAAAAGTGACTCGTAGCTGGTGGTAAATCAGGTCTACGGGATCTTTGATACCAAAGAAGAACGTATGCAACAATACGTGGTAAAGGTCCAGGCTCTTTTGGCACGATTCAAGGAGTGGTGAATTACACTCATATTCCGAGGGAGGATAACGCAGAAGCGGACGCATAAGAAAACTTAGGATTATCGATAGAAATAAAGGAATTGGAGTCCGAGATGGTAGTGCAATTGATGAGCTCAGTCCTGGATACGGATGGTTACTATGAGATAAATTTGACTAGTCTGGTCTGGGACTGGAAAAATGAAATATTCGACTATTTAGAACACGAGAAGCTTCTTGAAGACCCCAAAGCATCAGGGGCGTTACGCGCGAAAGCTGCACGTAATAACTTCAAGAGAGGCCAATTGTATAGAAAATCCTTCCAAGGCCCTTTGGCCCGGTGATTAGGAGCCTTAGAAGCTAATTATGTCATGAGATAAATCAATGAAGGGATATGCGGCAATAACTCGGGCGCAAATTATTTGGTGATAAATTTGGTACGGGCAGGATATCAATAACTATGTACTAAATAAGTTACAAGCCTAACCTCGGGCTGAAAGCAGTGACGAGCCAGGCAAGGTCCAATAATAATAACAACAGAATATAGCATATGAAAGAGAAAATATCAAATGATAATAAGCTCACTTAACATAATAAGAGGAAACATAGGCATGTTTTTCAAATATAACAATCAAGGCACCTACTTTCGCGTAATTCACTTAAACAGATATTTAACATAATAAAACTGCGATATCAAGCAGAAATCCTCAAGTACAGTTACCAAATACAACTTTGTGCCTGCAAGTCAAGCATTAATTTCAGATCTACAATTTTACAATCAAATCATCAAGAATAAACAACTCTCAATACATTCATAGTGTCGGGCACAATGCCCCTGAAACACACCCTAAGCACGCTTATGGTGCCTGGCTCAAAGCCCATGGACCCTTACACTCACATATATGGGTGCATGAAATTAGTCCCTCACTCAAGCACATATATGACCTTATGCATGCGCTCACGGTAAATACCAAACTCCGGAAGGGTGGGTCCTTGCCAAAGCACTAATCCAATCTAAGTCAACAATCAATATGATATAGGCCAACATGGGGCTTTGTGCAGCGTCTCCCTCTTAAATAGAACCACTTAGCCCAATATGGGGCCTGGCGTAAGTGTCACCTCGATATCAATACCAACAATACTTTGTGGCCCAAGATCAGCCATCAATCCGCTCAAGTCTCTATATTCCAACATCTCACAGAAACATAATCCAATATACCACACGAAATATATTAATGTACCACAAATTCTGCTCAAACTCGTGTCACGTACAAGCACACAAATAACATGTGAGATAGCGTATCAAAAAGTGCACTGAGACAGAGATATCACATGCGGATATATTTATCCTACCGAACATTATGACTACGGCTAAGGCAAATAGCTTAACATAGCAAAATAGCCCTATCATGTCTCAAACAATTAAGAAGATAGCCTACACATGATTTTTGACATGAATAATAACTCATGTAGTCATACAAATAAAGAAATATGGTATCAAAGAAGCATGACAGCAAAACGGGGCATGTAATAGCCTATGAACTACCCGAATCATGAATAATCATAGTGCACACATAAACGCTCGTCATCTCGCGTATACGTCACCTCCATCACGTAACAAATACAATAGCCAATCGGAAATTACCCTGAAATTAAAGTTTAGACAAGTTACTTACCTCAATCGGGCAAGTCTTCAACCTCGAACCGCGTAAAAACCTTGATCTAGCTCTCCAACCGTGCAAATCCAAGCCAAACATCATCCAAAGAAATTAACAATACCATAGGTGGAGATCCAAAACAGTAAAGCTTCAATCTTTGAATAATTCCCAAATGTCAACAAAAGTGAACCCGGACCCGCATGCTCAAAATCCGACGCCAATACTAAAGTCCGATAACCCATAACCCACCGTATCTAAATATATCATTAATTTCCAAATCTTGGTCCAAATGGACAGTCAAAACCCCAAAATAGAATCTCTTAAAGTGTAGAGGAAAACCACGAAATATCCTTTCAAAATCCCAGCTTTTATGTGTAGAAATACATGGGTAATCAAGTTATAAAGCCAAATCTAAGCGAAAATTGCTTACCTCCAAATGTAGTAGCGAAATTGCTCTTCAAAACCTCATCCTCTCGATTCCTAGGGCTCAAAATATTAAATAATAGACAAAGTCCCGATATAGAAATTTAAATAATCTACTCCAGGTAAACCCTTTGTGATCGCGGTCCAAAGCTTCACGACCGCGAAGCACAGAAATGTCACTTCCCAAATAAGACTCTGCGATCGCGATAAACGATGTCGCGAACGTGAAGCATTCCATCTCTGTCTCAATTGCGAACGCGTCACACCATCCAATAACGTAAATAACAACTCCAACCAACCTCATCTCCTACGTGAACGGTGTCCCCGCACATAGGAACTCGTAGACCAATTCCTCCACCTTAAGTGATCGCATTATCAGACTCGTGAACTTGAAGACAAAAAACTCAGCTGCCTCAATCTACTCCGCAATCGCGTGGAACACATCGCTATCGCGATGCATGCCTCAAAACCAGAAACCAGCAACCATAAAGTGGCTCAATATTATCCGAAGCCATCTTGAAACTCACTCGAGCCCCTCGGAACCCCGTCCCAACAAGGCAAAAAATCCATATATATAATCTAAACTTATCCAAAGGTTCAAAACCCCAAAATTAACATCAAAACTAAGAATCGCCGACCACGATCAATCTTTTAAGCTCATAAACTTCTAACATCGAACTAAGCTTCTGACTTAAATATAACAAATCCTTAATGAGCCCAAACATTGGACTCCAGTCCTAAATAAAAAAATGGACATATTCCAATTCCCTGAAAAATAATCCGACCACAATAGCATTAAAGTCAACTTCTGGTCAATCTTGTGAATTCTCCAACAAATAAAGCAAAAACCTTCTTGGAACATCCAAATTAAAATTCAAACATACGGCAAAACCAAATTCAAAAAGTCAACCCAAAAAGTCAAACATGGGCCCATGCGTCAATACCCGACAAATTCACAAATTCCGAACACCCGTTGAATAACGAGTCCAACCATACCAAAATCATTAAATTCAAACCACCAATCAACCCTCAAATCCTCGAATCTTACTCTCTAATACCTAGTCCAAAATCCTCCAAATTTCACCTCAAAACACATAATCTAGGTAGGAAAATCAATGGGTATTCAATATTAATGGAGAAAAGTGGTCACATGTTGCTTACCTCTTGAATTATAGTGAAATCGCTCTTAACAGTCGCCCCTAACCGAGATCCACAAGACCAAAAATGAGAAAAATGCCAAACCCTTCGATATTTATGTTTTGTCCAGCAAAACCGCTTCGGCGGTCAAGACATCCGCTTCTGCGTTCAACCATCCGCATCACCAAAACTCAGTTAAAAGCCGGCCCACCGCATCTGCTGTCCCAAGCCCGCACCTGTGGATGAGATTGTACGCACAACTATCCGCTTCTGCTGACTTCTCAATCCAGCTCCTTCTTCGCTTCTGCGGAGACAAATACGCATGTGCGGGCTCGCGGATGCGAATATAATCTCGCACCTGCGGCCCCTGCCCTGCTCACCCAGAACCACTTTTGTGACCCCATGGCCGCTATTGCGACTCCGCACGTGTGGCCAAATCCTTCCAGGTGCGGTTACACCAGATCCGTTGCCATAAGAAATTGCATAAGTCCAATTTCAATCCGAATAAACCCAAGGCTCCCGGAACTCCATCCAAATATACTAACACATAATAAAACATAATACGAACTTAGTCGAAGCCTCAAATCAAATCAAACAACATAAAAAACAAGAGTCGCACCCCAATTCATGCCTATTGAACTAATGGATTTTCAACTTCCAATATTGATGTCGAAACCTATAAAACCAAATCCGATTGACCTCAAATTGTACAGACAATTCATAAATGATACAGGGGACCTTTTCAAATCCCGGAACAAAAATCTAAGCCCGAAATCAACAAAGTCAACTATTGGTCAAACTTCTCAACTTTCAAACCTTCAATTTTTCAACTTTCGCCAATTCAAGCAAAAATGACCTACCGACCTCCAAATCAACATCCGCATATACGCCTAAGTCTTAAATACCAATACAAAGCTATCGGAACCATTAAAATACCATTCCGGAGTCGTCTACACCAAAGCCAAACTTTGGTCAACTCTTTCAACTTAAGCCTTCAACCTTGGGACTAAGTGTCCCAATTCACTCCGGATCCAATCCAATTGCTTCGGCAAGTCACATAACCGTAATTAAACATAGAAGAAGTGACAAAATGGGGAAACGGGCTTACAATACACAAAATGACTGGCCGGGTCGTTACATTCTCCCTCCTTAAACAAAAGTTCATCCCCAAACAGGTCTATAATCATACCTGGAGTCCCATATAGGCGTGGATACCTGCTCCGCATCTCCCGCTCGGTCTCCCAAGTAGCCTCTTTGACCGGTCGGCCTCTCTATTGAACTATTACTAAAGCTAAATTCTTTGATCACAACTTTCGGACCTACTGATCCAAAATGGCCACCGACTCCACATCATAAGTCAAATCCCAATCTAACTGAACCGTGCTGAAATCCAAAACATAAGACGAATCACCATAATACTTCCGGAGCATGGAAACATGAAATAATAGGTGAACATCTGATGGACTAGGTGGCTATGCAAGCTTGTAGGGCACTTCTCCAATCCTCCCAAGCACCTCAAAAGGGCCTATATACCGAGGGCTCAACTTTCCCTTCTTCCCGAACCTCATAACATCCTTCATGGGTAAAACTCTAAGCAATATTCTCTCCCACCATATAGGTAAACGAACTTTTCAATCAATGTAACTTTTCTTTCTAGACAGTGCTGTGTGAAGCTGCTTTTAAATTAACTGGACTTTCTCTAAGCCATCCTGAAACCAAATCAGTACCCAACAACCTAGCCTCTCTCAACTCAAACCACCCAACTAGAGAACGACACCGGCTCCCATATAAGGCTTCATAAGGGGCCATCTGAATACTCGATTGGTAGCTGTTGTTGTAAGCAAACTCTGAAAGCGGTAGAAATTGATCCCAAGAACCCTCAAAATCCATAACACAAGAGCGTAGCCTATCCTCCAAACTCTGAATGGTTCACTCGGACTGTCCGTCCGTTTGGGGGTGGAATGTTGTACTCAACATAGCCCTTGTGCTCAACTCTCGCTGCACTACTCTCCAAAATAGCAATGTCGACTGCGTGCCCCGATCTGAAATAATGGACACTGGCAAACTGTGAAGATGAACAATCTCACAAATACAGATCTCAGCCATCCTCTCCGAAGAATAGGTAGTCACAACGGGTATGAAATGTGAGGACTTAGTCAACCGGTCCACAATCGCCCAAATCGAATTTCTTCAAAGTCCATGGAAGCCCGACGACGAAGTCCATAGGTACACGCTCCCATTTCCACTCAGGAATCTCAAGTCTCTGAAGCAAACTGCTCGGCCTCTAATGCTCGTATTTCACCTACTGACAGTTCAAGCACCGAGCCACATACTCAACTATATATTTCTTCATTCTTCTCAACCAATAGTGTTTCCATATGTCCTTGTTCACCTTTGCGGCTCCCAAATGAATAGAATACCACGTACTATGGGCCTTTGTAAGAATCAACTCACGTAAACCATCCACAATGAGCACACAAATCCGACCATGTGATCCGCTCAAATTACACCTTAATAATAGTGTAAGCGATCGATGTCAAATATAGTAACCCAACTAGGTTGGGGTCGAATCCCACAGTGAATAGGCGTGAAACAAATATCTGATTAACGTAGTATTTCATTTAGTCTTATTTCGATCAAGTAATCAAACAAAATAAATTGATGTTGAGTACTTAAAGAAAATTAAACTAATAATTGCAGCTTGAAAAGGATAGTTGAATAAATGTATGAAGTCGAAATACTAAGGTTGTGCTCCCCCTAATGTAGTAGGATGTATTGATATTGGTATTAACTTCCGCTCTTGATATGCAATTGGTTCTTAGTAGTGTGATATCCGATATTTTCCAATATTTAGATAACGTATCCTCTTATGGTTCTCCCGAATACATTAGAGTCGAAATTACGAATACCCAATCATTCGCCGACTTAAAATCCTCTAATTCCTAAGTGATTTTGTTAAACAAGGGTTAAAGCCTTGAATCATCGTTACTTATTTCTACCAAACCCTACATCCCTTTTCCAAGGTTCAATAGCGTAAACTGGCACCCGTTAATGTTTGCAACCACTAACGATTTAATTACGAACGAGAAATAAATAAACATCAAGATTCTTTCGAAATTGGAAGCAATATCAATTATTCAATAACATTCCACCCATCTAGGGTTCACAACCTCAGTATTAAAATTTAGCTACACATATTGAAAACTAAAGAACAATTAATAAAAGTTGAATTCATCTTACAACAATATGGATTTCCAAGTTTTGATCACCCAAAAATCTCTCAAATTTGAAAATAACCAAAAGCACTATTTTGCACTCTTAAATCTGACCAGTGCCTTTGCACATAACCCTAGAGAGGCTATTTATAGAGGCCCAAAAACCGAGGCGAACAGAAATAACTTCTGGCCGACTTTTTCGTCTGCGATCGCATTCCTGTCGCATAACAGGAATGCGGTCCGCAGAGTCGTCATCTTGTGTCGCAGACTTCACCAGGGCTTCTCCTTCCTATCGCACTTCAGGATGCGGTCCGCAGAATGCGATCGCGATTCCCTTCTATTTTCCACCTCAAACTCTGTCCGTGTCTGCGATGAGAATGCGATTAGCATTTCCATTCTGCGGTCGCATTGTTGACCGCTTTCTTACTTTAACTTAGGCTTGAAGTTCTGCCTGACTTTGCGATAAAGTTTCCAATTCTACGACTCGCATATCCACTTTGCGGTCGCAGAATTGCTTCTACTATATTGTTGATCTCTTTTCTTGCCTTTGAACGGCTTTTGGACTGCTTTTCACGCTTTTGGGTTTCTTTCATCCATGTACTGAAATTACACGAAAACCAAGTAAATATCATGATAATTAGCAAGTGGAACAAGCAATTTCTAATCAAATAGTATCAATTTGTGCCGAAATTTCCCGGCACATCACCATGCATCCGCAACATCCCATCATTTCCAATAGAAACCTCCTTGGGCATCACCATAGTGTACCATGTCCTCAAGGACAAGCAAATGGGGGTCATCATACTGACGCTCTCTGATGCGTTTATATAAGGAAGGCCGAGAAACCACTCAAGTTAGAACCTGACTAGGCTCCGAACATCTAACCTCACGAACTGATTGGCCAAGGCTTGAACATCTTATGCTAGCGATCTCTTACAAACCGGAATACCCATACTCACAGCCTTTCTACTCAAGGCATAGGCCACCACATTGGCCTTCCCGGGATGATACAAAATGGTGATATCATAGTTTTTTAACAGCTCCAACCATCTCTGATGTCTCAAATTTAGATCCTTCTGCTGAAACAAGTGTTCTAGACTCGGATGATCTGTAAATAGCTCACAAGATACGTCATAGAGGTATTGCTTCAAAATCTTCAATGCACGAACAATGGCTGCCAACTCTAAATCATGAACGGGATACTTCTTCTCATAGGGATTCAATTAGCGTGACGCATAAGAAATCACCCTATCCTCCTGCATTAGGACACACCCGATACCAATCCTAGAAGAATCACAATACACTGTATATAAACCCATTGCTGAAGGAAAAACTAGAACTATTTTTGTGATCAAGGTAGTCTTGAGCTTCTAAAAGCTCTCCTCGCACTTATCAGACCACCTGAATGGGGCACTATTTTGAGTCAATCTAGTCAAAGGTGCAACAATAGAAGAGAATTCCTCTATGAAACGACGATAATATCTGGCCAAGCAAAGAAAACTCAGAATCTCAATAGCAGTAGATGGTGTGGGCCAACTCTGAACTACATCAATCTTCTTTGGATCTACCTTGATACCCTCATTGGACACCACATGCCACAAGAACGCCACATAATCGAGCCAAAACTCACACTTGGAGAATTTAACATAAAGTTTCTTCTCCCTCAATGTCTGTAGTACAATCCTCAAATACTGCGCATGCTCCTCTTGGCTACATGAGTACACTAGTATATCATCAATGAATACTATGACAAAAGAATCAAGATATGGCTGGAATACAATATTCATACGATGCATAAATGTTGTTGGGGTATTGGTCATCCCAAAAGACATCACAAGGAACTCGTAGTGACCATTTTCAACTGGTGATACCCAAACCTCAAATCAATCTTAGAGAACACTCTAGCACCCTGAAGCTGGTCAAATTTGTCATCAATGTGCGACAATGTTACTTATTCTTAATTGTAACTTTGTTAAACTGCGTGTATTCAGTGCACATCCGCATAATACCATCCTTCTTCGTCACAAACAGAACTGGTGCACCCCAACATTTTGACTTTATTCTCAAATATTTATGGTATTCTTCCATTGTTCTGTTATTAGACCATGTTATCTCATTTTTAATGTTAATCATGTGACTATTGGCTTACCTAGCGGGTTAGGTTAGGTGCTATCACGACTTGTGGATTTTGGGTCGTGACAATTAAAAAGGCAAAATTCTTTTGTAGGTCAAGAAACCTATTAAATTGGACAATGAGAATATACATTTGCAAAATATGTATCAATTAATATTATTCAAGTCTCGATTTTGAGATTGATGATACACTTTAAGAAAACATAAAAGTTTTTATGTGTAAATCCTGCCGATGGATTTTTTATCCGAGGCATGAAATAAATTAAGCAAAAGTTTAAAGAAAGTAATTAATAAATAAAATTACATTTTTTATATTTTATTTATTAGTACCTGAATTTTATTCCGAGGATTTAAATAAGATTTAATTGAAGAATTTTGAAATAAAACAAATGAGTACAATTATGATTTTCTAGGGGAATAATTCATAATTTATTATGGTAGATATTAATTTGGAAAATTCAAAATTAATTCTATAGCAAATACCCTTGTTAATTAAATTATGTAGTCTTTAATGTGCCTAAGTTAAAAAATAAAAATAAAAATTTCTTTGTGAAAAAAATATTTCAACAAGTTTTAGAAAAGGGTTTTCATCCTAATAACGTAAGTATATATATGGGGTTTTTTTTTTCACTTTGACGCTGGTTGCTTTTGTTGCAATTTTTCCTTAATGTTTTTCCCAAACACAATTTATAACTTTTAAAATATTATTTGGTTAATACAGTAGAAGGCTGTAAAATGTTTAGAAATCGTGATCATGCTGGTAGTGAAATTTTAATTGAATTGTTATAGAAGTAGAGCTAACGTGATAGATAAATTTTATTCACGCTTCAAAAAGTAACTCTTGTAAGCTTTATATATGTGTATTGGGTCGGATACAACTGAGCATATAAGGAAGGTCGGGCCCAAGTGTAGTTCAAGACCGGATTACTTTAAATCGGGATCGGCATTTCGGAAAGGAAAGCCCGAGGTCGGGCGTCATTGGATTCGAAACCGGAGCGATCGAAATAAGGCAATCGACACCGATCGGGAAAGATGCATTTTATGGTAAAAGGATCAATTTCATATAACGGGAAGGCCGGAAATCTCGCGAAATACTGATATCTCGGCGGGAATCACGGTCTCAACCATCAGAGACGTTAGACCAGTGTTTCTAGGGATATTCCATCCTATAATTAAGTTGATTCATTGTATGGACACGAAATACACACTGGAATACTGATTATCATTCTCTATCTATCTCTTACCAAAGTTGTCTATTTTTCATTGCATATTGCTCCATTACAGAAAATTCATTCCACCTCAACGGTTTGATCATCCCTTTATTTACTTAAGTCAATTATTATTTTTACTGTTATATTTTTCGTTGTATCGAATTATTTCACGTATCCTTAACACCGCGAATAAATTCAATTGTTGCTCGAATTTTAGAGTAAACAATATGCTAGTCATTTAATTCAGAAGTGAATTCAATTATTAGAATTACTTCCGCGGCATAATATAATCCATCAGCAAGACACTGCATGGATGCGGCCAGTAGGTCAAAGGGGATTCCATGGTAGTTGCATGCAGTGATGAGTTTAAGAATTTTGTTAAGAGTTTCAAATATTTAAAACATAGAAGGTGATTAGAGCAATCAAAAGACAATTAATTTGCACTAAAATATTTGGGGTTGAACAAGTAATAAGTCGCTACATAAGCAAATACTATAATAAGCAATGTCCAGCTGCAACATTGAAAATGTACGACGAAAATTCTAATTATTAAATCATTACCTGTTAGATTGTAACGGAATAATCAAAATCATACAGTACGTGTGCCAATTATAGTTATAGACTTATAGACATAGGTGAGTAAGAGAAAGAGTATATAAAATCGCTTTTATCTATTATCATATCCTTTTACTTTACACTGTTTGATTTTTTGAAGCAGTGTATCCTTTCAGCTTTGCCTCGTCCAATGCTTAAAACATTTGACAATTTAGGCTATATGATTGGAATTAAGCACATATTTGACGTATAGGGTGAAGTTTGATATGACACGTGGTCATGCATTATTAAAAAATCGGGGAAAATCGATCGCAAAACCAACCGGTGTTGGTCGGTAGTTGGCAAAAATCGATCGAAAATCGACCGATTCATGGCGGTCGGTAATCGTAACGTCGGTGGAGCTAACCGACCGACTTTGGTCAGTATTTTTTTACCTATTTCGGTCGGTCAATTAAATTAAAAAAAAGGCCGGAAAAACTGACCGACTTCAGTATTTTAATTATGTATTTAGAAAATACTCCATCTAGGAATCGAGCCAGGGTCTGTACTGTGGACGGATATTATTCTACCACTAGACCATTGGTGCATTTTGTTTTAAGACTGTCTTTTATTTTATTTGTACTCTTTAATTGTATTTTCGCACGAAAATAACCGACCGATGTCGGTGGGTTTTGTTAAAAATTAAAATTACCAACCGAATTCAATCAATTTTTAAAAATGACCTGCCGAATTAACAGACCGATTTCGATCGATTTTTTTAATATTAATTTTAATTTATTTTAAATGAAAAACCGACCAAAGTTTGTCGCGTGCAAATAAGGTATATAACTTAGAAACAGCAAGAATAGCCCTATCAAGTCTCAAACAATTAGCACATAATCTAGACATGATGTCTAACATGATTAACAGCTCAAATAATCTAACAAGTATAGGTAATATTGAGGCAATGTGATATAATAGCAAAACAAGCCCGGTATTAGCCTAAAGGCCTCCTCAACCATGAACAAACTGGTGCACGCATGCACGCCCATCAACAAGCGCGTACGTCACCCAGATAGCTTCCATAAAACGTAATCCTTAGGGTTAAATACCCTTAAATCTAAGTCTAGAAGTGCTACTTACCTCAAAGTACACAACTCAATACTCCAACAAACCCTTGCCTCGCAAATCGACCTCCAAACGACTCGAATCTAGTCACAAACAATATCTTATAATCAATACAAGCTATAGGAATGGATTCCGTACCATAAAGCTAATGTCTTTACAATAGATGCCAAATGATGGCAATAAAATTTGAAATGATATGACTGAGTCTGACTCAGAATGCCTACATATCCAAACATAATCAGGTGAAACCGTAGCTCGATTTCAATAAATGACAGAATTCGACATGGATTTCCCATGTACTCTCACCAAAGGTAATCAACTCGTGGCGTAGTCCGAAATACAGGAAAATCCAAATACCACTAAAAGAAGAATACTACAAAAAAACCTTCCCTGATTAGCATAAAAAATAAAATGAATTCCGCACTTCAAAATTGGTATCAGAGCTATTTATTAAAAGAAATAGTAAAAGTTATTAATATGAATAAAGATATATAAAAAAAAAATGAAAAAACATCCTTCGTTTAGATCAATAAGTTTTCATAATAATCATAGATGGAATCTTTTAGAATATAAAAGAAAAATAATTAAATGGATTACTTTAACAAAAAGAAATTATTCATTAAGCAAAAGGTATAAGAAAGATTCTCTTAAACAGTTTAATGAACATAAAAATAATTTCAATCATTATCTATTAATAAATAAGGAAAATATTAACAGATATACTTGTCAATTCTGAAGATAAATCTAGAAAAGAATTCAACTCTGAATAATCAATACCTGGCAGTAACAAATATCGCCAAAATTAAAAATGACCAAATTATTTAAAATTCTTAACTTTCTTAGAATATAACCTATAAAATGAATAAGGAAGAATATGCAATAAGTGAAAATATATATAGAAGTCAAGAAGGAGTAGAAATAAATATAATACACTCTAATTTAGGTAGAAGACATAAGAAAATAGGAGACCAATTATACTTAATGCCAGAAAAAGAATCAGCTAAGATAGAAGATAGTCTAACAGCAATGATAAGATTAGCAAAAGAAAATGAAGAAATTGATAGGAACAAAGAAATTGAAAATATTAGAAAACAAACGAAAAAAGAAATTGAACAAATAGAAGAAATAAAAAATACCAGAATAATAGAATTAGAAAAAGAATTAGCAACGTTGAAACAAATATATGAAGAAAAGATAAAAGAAAAAGCAAAAAGAAAAGAAGAAGAACAAGAAAGAAATAGAAAAATTTAAAAAACAAATACAGTTGGAAAACCAAGAAGTAAGAATAGAAGAAATAAATGACATAGATCCAGAAAATACAATAGAAGACCATGATTCAGAAATAAGTGAAACATACACAAAACTTATAAAAAATATAGAACTAGAAATAAATACTGGAGATTTAGAAGATAAACATTCTACATCAGGAACATCAGAAAAACAAACTGTTTATAATAATTATGAAAATTATAGGACAAACAAAGCTCTATGGAATAAACAATCTTCATGGGATAAACAATTATATAAAAAATGGATATCTAAACAATCAATAGAACAATATAATTTCTTAGACCTAGATTACGTAGAAGATATAAATAAAACAATACAACTTTGGAGTGGATACATAGCAAAACAGTTAATAGATAATAAAATAACAATAAAAGATGCACCAGAATACATAGAAAGAACCCTATTAGGAACAGTAAAAATATGGATGCAAAATATGACGGATGAAGGTAAAAACATATTACAAAGTAATAAAAAATTTAATAATGAAATTATAACTTCGCTAATAGAAATATTACATAAATATGAAATAGCAATAAGGAATGAATTTAGTAGTATGCCAACAGAAATAGAGGAACAACAGAAAGATAAAAAGATGTATAGAAATTTAATGAATAAATTAACTATCTGTAATATGTGTTATTTAGATGAATATACATGTACATTTAGAGAATATTATTATAAAGGAACATATACAATCGATGAAAGTAAAGAAATAAGAAACCTATATTATACCAAACTACCAGAACCTTTTAGTTCAAAAATTATAACAGATTGAAATGATGCAGGATTAGCAGATACCCTAGGAGCTAGAGTAAAATTTGTACAAAAATAGTTTATAGATTTGTGTGAAAAACATAAAGAAAATATGAAAATGAAAAAAATATTAATGAAATACTTAGCTTGTTGTAAAACAAAAGTAGCACCTCAATTTGGATGTACAGAAAAATACTATAAAAAGAAAAAACGAAAATATAAGAAAACACCTTATAGAACAAAATATAAGTATAAGAAACCTAGAAAAAGATATTACATAAAGAATTATAAACATAAAAGACCACATAAACAAAAGAGAAATTTATCTGAATGTAAATGTTATAATTGTGGAAAATTAGAACACATAGCTAAAAATTGTAAAATACCTAAAGATCCAAAGAAAAAACAAATAACAGAAGTTATAATAGAAAATGATGACTATACCCAAATAGATTATATAGACTATGAAATAGAAAGTGAAGATAGTATATACGAATTATCCGAAACTGAAATTACAACTGATATAGATGAAGAAGAGATAGAGTATGACTGAAAAGGATATATAAATAATTAAACAAAAAGAATATCAAGATGAAGAATCTTTTGAACAAAAAATAATTTTCGATAATAATATGTTTGAGCAAATAAAAGGTAAAGAACTAGACTTAAGCGTAGATAAAATTTTAGAAGTACCTATAATAAAAAACTGGTTTAAAAGAAAAACAGAAGAATATTACGTAATAAGTCAAAAAGAACATATAATAGATTGTAAATATACTAAAGGAAAAGCAAAAATATCAATCATAAATAAGAAAACAATAAATAAAGAAATACAAGATATAAGAGCTAAAAACCCAATTAAATATGTACACTTAGGAGGAACAGAAATATTAATAAAAGCATGTTTTAGAGAAGGAATAGATACACCTATAGAAATATATCTAGCAGATGATAGAATTATACACCCTATAGAAAAAAGCATAATAAGTGCAATAAGAGGAAATTTAATATATCAAAAATATAAATTCATTATTAGTGCAAATTATTCGGTAGCAATAGAAGATAGAAACATAGATAAATCATTAGTATTATACTGGAAAATATCAGGAATAGAACTAGCATAAGGAAGTAAAATATTTACAGCAAGATGTAAAAACTTATACATCTTAACAACTAAACATAAAATAACTGCTAAAAATAAAATAAATAAAATAAAAATCGAAAATCCTTTTGAACAAATAGTTAATGTTATAGATAAAAATAACTATACTTACAAAGAAATAGACATAGAAGAAGATTTAGAAATTGTTAGAGATAGAATAAATACATCTAAGAGATTGAGTTATGAAACTCCATCATCATCATCTAGAACAAGTACATCTAGAAGATTAGAATATAATACTCCACAAAATATGATAATAGAAGAAACAAAATCACACCAATATTATATAATAGGGATAATGGATCAAAGGAAATACCTCATATTAATCAATATAGGACTGGAAGAAAATTATATTATGAGAGAACTAGTACGAGAAGAAGAAATAATTACAAAAGAAAAATCATGTCCAGATTTACCAGCAACCTTAGTAAATACAGACGAATATACCAATAAAGAATTAATTATAGGAGGAATACTAATACAAATAAAATTTAAGATATATAATGAAGAGACAAAATTAATCTTAGGAATAAAATGGTTAGATAGTGTAAAACCATATAATTTAGAAGATAAACAATTAACAATAACTTATGAAACTAGGAAAATCATAATAAAGCGTACAATAATGTAAATAATGATAAAAATTTATATATTAGTAAAAATTATAGTTGAAGGATATTACAATAGATATTATACACCAATGATAGATACAGGAGCAGAAGCTAATATGTGTAATCATAATTGTTTGCCAGATAGTAAATGGGAAAAATTAAAAACACCTATTATAGTTACAGGATTTAATAATGAAGGGAGTATGATAGAATATAAAGCCAAAAATATAAGGATACAAATATGGGATAAAATCCTACATATAGAAGAAATGTATAATTATGAATTTACAAATAAAAATATACTATTAGGAATGTCATTTCTAGACAAATTATACCCACATATAATAACAAAAACACATTGGTGGTTTACTACCCATGTAAACAAAAAATAGGAGCAAAAAGAGTAAATAACAAAGTAAGAAATCATACACCATGGATAAAAGGAAGTGAAAAAATTACTCAAAAATTAGAAAGTAAGAAACTAGATACTCATAAAATAGAAATAATTATATTCACAGTAGACAAATTAAAAATAATAGAAGATAAGTTAGAAAAACTATACAGTGAAAATCCGTTACAAGGATGGGAAAAACATAAAACTAAGATAAAAATTGAACTTATAGATGAAAATAGTATAATAACCCAAAAACCTTTAAAATATAATATGACTTAAAAGAATTCAAAATGCATATTACTGAATTAATGAAAAATGGATATACAAGAAAGCAATAGTAAACATACTACCCTAGCTTTTATAGGCAATAGACATAGTGAACAAAAAAGAGGAAAAAGTAGGATGGTAATTGATTATAGAAACTTAAATGCAAAAACTAAAAGATATAATTACCCAATACCAAATAAGATACTAAAAGTAAGACAAATACAAGGTTATAATTACTTTAGTAAATTTGACTGTAAATCAGGATTCTATCACCTAAAACTAGAAGAAGAATCTAAACAATTAACAGCCTTTACGGTACCACAGGGATTTTATGAATGGAATGTATTACCCTTTGGATATAAAAATGCACCAGGTAGATATCAACATTTTATGGACAATTATTTTAATCAATTAGAAAACTGTATTGTATATATAGATGATATATTATTATTTTCTAAGACACAAGAAGAACATATTAAATTATTAGAAAAATTTATACACATTATAGAAATATCAGGTATAAGTTTAAGTAAAAAGAAAGCAAAAATAATGAAAACTCAAATAGAATTCTTAGGAATACAAATAGATAAAAATGGAATAAAAATGCAAACTCATATAGTACAGAAAATAATAAATTCAGAAGAAACCCTTGATACAAAAAAGAAACTACAATCCTTTTTAGGACTAGTTAGCCAAGTAAGAGAATATATACCTAAGCTAGCAGAAAATTTAAAACCATTACAGAAAAAATTAAAGAAAGATGTAGAATATCACTTTGATAAAAAAGATAAATTACATATACAAAAAATAAAAACTATGTGTACTAAATTACCAAAACTATACTTCCCTGATGAAACCAGAGAATTTATATACATAGTTGAAACAGATTCAAGTAGCCATAGTTATGAAGGAGTACTTAAATATAGATATATAAATGAAAAAATAGAACACCATTGTAGATATTACTCAGGATCATATACTGAACCACAATTAAAATGGGAAATAAATAGAAAAGAATTATTTACTTTATATAAATGCTTATTAGCCTTTGAACCATATATTGTGTATAGCAAATTTATTGTAAGAACAGATAATACTCAAATTAAGTGGTGGCTAACCAGAAACGTACAAGACTCAGTTACGACAAAGGAAATACGGAGACTGGTATTAAATATTCAGAATTTTACATTTACAATAGAAGTAATTAAAACTGACAAGAATGTTATTGCAGATTACATATCAAGACAAAAGTACTCAGACAGATAATCTACCAGAAAATGGAGACCTATATACAATTCTT
>MCJB01028127.1:0-32510 GCA_002018475.1 Nicotiana obtusifolia
GAACAGATCCAGCACCTGAGAAATGACCACCTTCAGCCACAAACAACTCCAATTGTCACCCCAAAATCTACCTTTTTCCCGATGTCTCCACAACCATATTCCCCACCTAAATTAGACAACACCTTTTCTACTTTTCCGTCTGCCTCACGGAATCCATTCTCCTTCACCCAACCCGTAAAAGAAGAACATGAGTTTGATATTGCAAAATGGGTTTGGGAAAAGAAAGATGCCCAAGCAGCACAAAAACAAGCCAAGAAAAGGCGCGACCATGCAGAAAGTTCGAAAGGGTCCAACCCAGAAAATCTGATGATTTCTGACCAAAAGGCTCCAGACCTCTATGTCTCTCAACCAAGATGCATATCAGAAGAAGAAGAGACTCCGTGGTCCGAATCCCTAAATTCATCAGAAGATGACTCAACGGAAGATAGCTTTCAATCAAGCAATGAATCCATGACGAACTCTTCCGAAGACGATAATCCCCCAATATTTGTCAATCAGCCAAGAAAGCCAAAGGTATCTGAGGTAGATGACGAACAAGAAGGCATGACCGATGAACCAATCCCAGAAAGAAGATTTGAGCCCATGGCGTCCAAACCAGTTGGAACTGGTTTCCATACTTTCACCTTGGACGACGTCAAGGTTTCACAATGGCCTCAGAGAATCCAAGACTTCTACACCTGGATGGTGACCAAAAATTTGGTAGAACGCGAGAAGTATGCCATCCTGTCAGAACTCACTTCACGATTCTCTGGAATCCTCAGAGATTGGTGGAACTCACTTGCATTTCAAGACAAGAATATGTTTCTTACTTCCCAAGACTTTGCCTTCAACATCCGCATTCTACATGAAGTCTTCTGCGGAGATACTGGCCAAAGACAGGAGAAAATGCGTAGACAACTCTTCGAGATGAAGTGTGTGTCATTCGACAGAAATGACATTGACAGACACTTTCAAAAAATGGCCAAGATATACTTTGAGATCGGCGGCGATATCAATCTGAAGCAAGCCTTTGTCTCGTCACTTCCAAAGTTATTGGCAAGCAGGACCATGACCATCATTGAAGAAAATTCTAGGATGACTCTAAGGTTTTTCAAGATGATTTTCTGATTTTGTACAAGGCAATTATTCGATGATTGCAAGATGATCTTACAACTAATACAAAGGGTAAAAGAAATATTTTAATAATTTTAAATTAAGTGCTTCTTAAAATATGATTTGTACGAACTTATCCCGACATAGTTTTTTCTTTCAAGAACATCTCCTAGCTTTATTCAGATATTGACGGCAATATTAAACACCTTTTATTATAATTCTTTTAACAAGTTTGCAATTTTTAATTCACTTAATTTTTATTTTTTGCACATGAATCTTTTAGTTTTAATACTTTTACAAATGCATGAAATTCATATTCCCTGCCGCATGATCAGGTTTGTATTAAATGAATTTTAATTTATATATTTATATATTAACAGATATATGTATCAAAATTTTGCAGGCAAATCTTTTCGAGAGTCAAGGATCACAGTTTCAAGAATAATAATTTATTATGATTCATGTCAATTTAGTTTTAGTTAATTTTATTATTATAATTGAGATATTCAATCTTAAAAATAATGGTATCACAATAAGATGTATAGTGTTGTATCTTTTGAATATATTTATGAATCTCATTATTAATTCAATGATACTTGTGAGATTATTTTTAAAAAAGATTAAACAATACTGATTCCAAATTATTTGTGATTTGAACTATCACATTGTCAGGTGCCCACATTTTGCATTTGGGTGAGAGGGGTTAGCTTTCTAAATGTTGCATTGAACGGTTCTGTTAGTGGCATTTAAATTTTTTATTATATTTTATTCAACATTATTTTACCATATTTAGAATAGTAGATCTCACTCATAGAATAGTGGGAATGCCACATGTAATTAATCTGCACTACCATTTAGCAAAACTGGACAAAATGTCACTGGAGGAGATCTCATCTTGAATTTAAGTGGTGAAACTGATAATAAACAATTAAAGTATTTGATAAAAATGTGGTGATAAGCATTTTCTTGTGAAGTAATGACTTAAATGTCCCTTAAACTATTCACACTAATAAATGTATACTTATACGAGATTTCAAATTCTAAATTGATTGAAGTATAAATTAACTTATGAATTTACTTTTAGTTCCAATTGTTTAGATTAAATTAATATTTAGTAAGTATATATTATTTTAGCAACAGTGAGCTAAAGTACAATAAGAAGATCATTATTACATCGTCAATTTTCATTACCAACACAATACAATTAAAAATAGAATTCTGAATGATGCAAAACATCCACGTTTTCAAAGAGATGAAGAAAATCGATTTACAAAAGACAGAATTTTTTTAACTCAAATTAATTTGATTGATTTATGTTGATGATAAAGAGCTTTTTATTGTTCATGATGGTGGACAATATTTTTGAGAAATAAGCTCGGAAAAAGATGACACAGTGAAAGTGAAGAATAGAGTTAAGAGTTTTATTAAGATAAATGCATTTCAGAATAATAATAACAATAACAATGATAATAATAATAATAATAATAATAATATGGACAAAATAATAAAGTTTTGGTCAACTAAAAGTGCTTATAAGCTGAAACGTTATAAGTTGGGGATGACCAACTTATGACTTATGGTTTATTTTGGCTTATAAGCACTTGACTTGTAAGCACTTTTGGTGTTTACCAAACGCGTAGATAAGTCGAAAAGTGCTCATAAGCTAGTTTGACCAGCTTATAAGCTTAGCCAAACACCATCTAAGTTACCACTTCTTCTACAATTCCATATCCATAAATCATAGCCTTCACAATAATCTCAAATTAATTTAGAACAATAACTCATAAATTGGGTAGTTGCTCTAGGCGGGATTAAATAATAAATCATGGTGACTATAGGTACGGTTCCTGTGGCATAGTCATGATATGTAACCCCAACTTTAAGTGCACTTTCGCGTGACTTGAATCAACTTCAAAATAATAATAAAAATAAACATGTCGTAAATTGCGGATGTATTTCACATGGCGGGGTTTGCGATGTGTATAAAACGATAAGTGTACGACATAATAACTTGTTCAAATAAATTCTATAAATACATAAAATGGCCAAAATATTTGTTAAAAGTGGTAAAAGGGTAAAACGCACAATAGGTCTAAAACATGTAATGATCAAACAAATAAGCCAGGTGTAATTGTAAAGGGACTGTACTAAAGCTACGGAATTCAAAAATGCCTCACACCTTCTCATGGGTTAATAGAACTCTTTACCCAGTCTTCTGTGTTTTACAGACTGATACAAAGTCAAATTTTCCTTGATTTGGGATTTAAAATAAATAGCGACTTGGGACGCCGTAAATAATTATTCTAAGTGACAACTCTATAAATAAAATAAAATAATACCTTTTCAAATAATGTCAATTTAATTGAAAAAACTCATTTTTCCCGTAAAGAGGTGGTGTGACAACATCAACACTGGTATTTCAAACAGAATAATATTAGTTTGAATGTTTATTTTATGTGAAAAGAACTTTCACTTATATATCTTTAATTTTCACAAACTAGTTTTTAAGAAATTCATGTTGAAGCACAATTTAAAAAAAAAAAATTGAACTACTTTTCAAAAACCAATTCAAATTAAACGATTCAATTATGGATCTAAAAATACTAATACAAGTGTTCTCCAAATACATCTCCCTAAACGTAATATAATATGACAATTTTACTTAATTTTTTAAAATACATGATCTCCCAATAATCTCTTTCATGGTCAAACGACTGAAATCTTCGAATATTATTTCAAATATTTGATACTTGATTTAAGGAGAAGATTTAAATAATTTGGTTTCAAAGGCGAATCTAGGATTTCAAGAGGATGAGTGCACTGTTGTGAAAAGGTGGATCTAAAATTTATATTTGACTGGTTTAACTTTAGTTTTTTACCATGATTCACTGCACTTTAAAAGTTATAGGTTCAAAATTATTTTCTTTTTGAAGTTTTAATAATTTTCACGTGAGCTAGCGCGCGCGCGCACACACATATATACTCCATGCCGAAAACAAGATGGTTCAAAGTGAAATTTGAACTGCCAATTCACTTATAGAGGAGCACCCAATAATAATTGCACCATAGTAGTCTTTGAGCATGGGGTTCATGCACATATATTTAAATAATTTTGAAGAAATATAACATTATTATACATGATTTAGGGAAAAGAGTATGAATTCACGTGAACCCATATTGACTTCGCATCTGTTTGGCTCATAGACTATAGTATCATTGTCTTGCCCGTAAGTTCTATTATAAAGTTATAATCCGAAAAAAGAAAAAGGAAAAATAACATTTCTGGTTGATTTATTGTGTTATTCCAACTTTGATCCTTATAATATCCTTACAATATTCAGTGTAGTTACATTTTACTTTCAATTGAAAAATATATGTGGTTTCATCCGTCACTAACCGGACTAACTCAGACTGTTTGACGATACAAAGGACAATACCCTACTTAATTTCTACTCCCCGATATTTTTATACTGCTCCCTGTCCTATTTTGTACAGCTTCAATACTATATATCCTACTTTTGGATGCTATATAACTTACTTTCTATTTTCCGACACTTTTATATTACTCTCCTCGCCCTAATTTGAATTTCGAGAACCAAATCAAAATTTTTATTGTGACTGATAATTATTTCAAGAATCAAATTAAATTTTCTTATTGTGACTCGTAAGTATTTTTAGTGATTTGTTATTTTGAAAAAATTTAAAGATGTTGTGCTTACATTTGCAATATGATACCACATAAATTGAAAGAGAAAGTAGTTTTTTTTTTTTTTTTTCTTTTTGCTGGAATATACTAATTTATTTTCCCTGCACAGAAGTGTGAGTCCTAATCACTGTTTAATTCGTCGCATTATGGCAAACTTAATATTAGGCTTTTTTACACCAAACAATATTAGGCTTTGTTACACCAACATAAATCTTCTTCTCTTTCGTCCATAATTGATAATTGCATCATCCGATGTATGTTCCCCCATGGATAATTAGTTGTAAGGATTAGGGGTGTATATGGATCGGCTTGATTCGAAATTTTTAATTATCAAATCAAATTAATGATGTTAGATTTTTAAATTTATAAATCAAATCAAATCAACAAACTCATATTTTTCAATCTGGATTTTTTTTTCGAATTTTTAAGTTTTTTCCCGATAAAGTCTTCATAGCACAAAATATATAACTTGTGCACCAAATATAACTATATAATGTATTTTTCAAGAAAATAACATAATAGTATAAAATAAATCATCGCATTATCCTAAAATATTCAATAATAAAGATAATAAAATGACATAAAATAAATATTGCTAATTAATAAGCATAATAAAAATTAACATAATTTAAGTATACTATATATGTCACACTAAACTAAGCATAACTAATAAATACTATTAATTAGCTAACTAAGTAATAAAAAAAACTAATTTAAATATTTTCATTATAAACCAATGTAAAACTAAAAAATTAAATATCCAACACTATCACCCTTTCTAGTGCGTGCTGAATTAATTTAATTTTGTTCGCACTAGTATTGATTTAAAACTTTACTAAAGTTACTACATTTATGAATATAAAATTTATTACCATTCAAAAATATTAAGTCCAAACTTGAAATAATACGTTAAAAGATAAAATTATTAAAAAAATTTAAAATATTTATTAATTATATTACAATAAATATTTAAATATATAAAATATTTTTAAAAATTATATAAATTTAAAATCTGATTTGATATCGATTTGACTTTTTTCAGTTAAAAAAAACCAAACCCATTATGATCGAATTTTTTTTTCAATACCAAGCCAAATCAAACCAAATCACAATTGAATTTTTTTTTTCGATATGATTCGAATTATCAATTTGATGCGATTTATCAATTTACTTTGTAAACCTCTAATTAGCATCAAATTTGATCGCATAAAACATTAAGGTGTAGCTCTGATTGACTTTATCTTTTAAGAGTCGAATTAAACCATAACATAACTTTTGATAAAAATTTTGCCCAAAAGAACACATTTACACCTTCTATTCCATTTTATGTGTCATAGTTTTAACGATAGATTCAAATATAAAATCTTTAAAAAAAAAAAATTTATAAATTAAACATTCAGTAAAAAAAACTACTAATCACAACAATTAACAAATCAAAATATCTAGAATACACATGAAAAAGATCAAAACCAAATAAAATTGAAACAGCGTATCTACCATTTTTCACTCACATGACACAATATTTTTTACATAGCCACAGCTTCTAAACAGTTACAAGACAGATTAATCAGATCAGAACACGAAATCCTGGAGAATCCACAAGTTATTAACAATACAACCATGAACTTGGCAATCTCATTCAAACACTCACTTGGCAATCTCATTCAAACACTCACTTGTGAATTTTACCTCGAAGTTTAACACCAAGGATCTTCTCCATTTTAGCCAACACCGTTTGATTAGGAACGGCCTTTCCATTCTCGTACTCTGCAACAACCTGCGGCCGTTCATTGATCTGTTTCGCCAAATCAGATTGGCTCATCTTCTTCTCAATCCTCGCCTTTTGTATAGCTTGCCTCACCTCCACCGGTACTTTCTCAAGCGCCGCCGGTTCGGCCGCCTCATCCAGCTTTCTAACATTAACAGCAGCGGAACCGGCAGTCGTCTTCTTATTCAAACCGGCGTCGAATTTCTTCACCGTTTGAACCTGTGCTCCGGTTCGCAATGCCTGGTTTACAACCTTTGGATCCCTCAGGTCTTGTGCTTTCATCTTTGGCTTGTGGAGCACGACTGGCTCCCACTCTTGTTTCATTACTCCCGTTGGTCGGACCGGCATCTTCAATTAAAAGAGTGTAATGGAAGTTGGTTTTTGTTAGTTGAACCCTGAATTGGAAGAGGAAAAGGGAAAGAGAAGGTATATATACTGGAGTGGAACTCTGGAAGGTTCGGGTAAAATGTAGATCGTTTAATAATACGTGAAGAATGTGTGGAAGGTTCCAGAGTCTGAACTCAGCTTAAGACTACGTTTGCTTGTTCTTCAAGGATATTGACTAATTCTTTTATGTGAATTTGAATATAGTTTATTTAATTTAAAAAAAAATAAAATTTAATATTTAAATATTATATAAATATAAAATATACTAAAAATAATAATAACAATTAACAGCTCAAAATTATTTGTAAAAATATAATCAAACAAATCTTATTTGACTCTTTAAATAGTAAAAAGAAAAAATTCTTCTTTTTGAAACAGATGAATGCTAAATTTTGTAGGGAAAATTATCAGAGGACCAATTTCTCGTATATATTGGAGTCCACACAAAGTAATTTTACAAAAAATTACAATCTTAGCAATTTTTTGGTTTTCCTTTCATTGTACTTGATTTCAGCCTTGGAGTCTTTTTTACCATTTTTCTTAAACATAAGCATAAGGCACATCTATTCTGATTTTTAAGACTTATTGGGTAAAGAAAACGATATATTGTAAAAATGTTAAGTGAATAATGTTAAAATAATCTATGGCTAGATTTAAAAACAAAATTAAATGCTCAATTTACCTGGCTTAATTTTGATCATATACCGGATATAATATTCTCTAATTTTTTAAAATAATTTTATATTTGTATACTAAATTAAAAAAAATTAGTGAACTTAAAATATTTCATATAAAAAAGTTAGAGTCAAGAAAAAATTCGTATGACTGTATATAAATAGAAGTTGAAGAGTTATTTTTACTGGTAGTTGATGAATATTTGTGACGTGGAGGAGATTTAAGGGGTACTGTGGGTCCACTATGTGACACCTTTAAAACTAATTTTCGTGGGCCCCACCTATTGATCTTGCCAAAAAAGGAAAAACATTACTCAATTATTTTAAAATTATCGAGGATGGTCGGCGTCTTATGTTTTCATCTCTTTTTCCCCAACACCTATATATGATGACGTATTAATACTTTGATAAAGACAATTTTGAGACATTAACAGAAAAACCTACATATGTAAATAATAGAAAATAAATGAATGTAAATATTAGTTTCCCCTATGCTTGTTAAATTTTATTTATTGTCATAGTTTACTAAAGTTTTTTTTATAAGTAACGAATTTTTATTTGCAATAACAATACATCATAAAATTGTAAGTCACAAAATTATATTAAATCACACTAAAGTAACTAAATTTTGCTCATTATAATGACAAGGCCTACCTATCAAAGGTGATTTTACCATTATAATGGAATAAATCTTATGATTTAATTGTTATAATAAGTAAAAACTTCAGTAGTTAATATGACGAAAAGTAATTATATATTTTTAAGTGTTATAGTAGTAAGGTTGAATGATTTTACTATGACAAAAGAAATATTGTATTTTCATAGCTATAATAGATAATAAAACTTCAATCATTTACGTGACTTAACATTCCATCCTTTTTTTAATCATCATCGTACATTTAATATTGGACAATAAAACTAACATATCTCTTCGAATATTGAGTGAAATAAGCTGAACAAATCGCATTTGACATCATAAATCGCAAATGCAAAGCGTAGTACGTCACATTTCATTTATAGTCGCATTTGCTAAACACGATTAATTATACTTTATCAGAAGATTAAATCTAGCGTTCCCCATCAAACTTTCTAGGGTTTGGGTATATAACGGCGTTGACAACGTCCTATAACTAGATCAGAACCACATATTGCCCTTTGTGAAGGCACCGTTTCAGAACGGGATTGTTGTAAATAATGTAAAAATTAAGTTGGAGGAAAAAGAAAATAAGCTTGTATACGGGTGAAATCAAGCTCATGATGTATTTTAGTTTCCGATAAAATAAGTCAGGCTCGAGACGTAGCAATGAAGAACCAAAATCGTGCTAAAGTCCCACCCGGACATAACCTGGGGGGGGTGACGCCTCCCTTCGAGAATATCGAGGCCATGGTCCCGGAATCGGTCCTAGCCTTGAACGGCTTCGAAGAACATTGTCAGACAATCCAGCATAGCCAACAAAAGGCCGAAATATCTGTGACCGGTCGAATATTATGATAGGGATCTCGGCACGTATCGAATATTACGGCGGAGATCTTGGCACGTATCGATAAGGAACCGGTAATTAGTAAATCAATTTTTTTTTATAATTTTTACAGAGTTGTACCTAAAATAGGACTCCCCTACTATATAAAAAAGACCTGCAGGGGCGGCTCAATATTATTTGTGGCCTAAAGCCAACATCGATGAGAGGACTTAACTTTATGGTAGAAGAAAATTTCATATATTTATATATTTAGAAGTCCATTTTCCTAACATTTGAGATGCATAATTAAAAGTAATTTTTTATTATCGATTTCTCCTAATAATCCTTTTTGGTATTATATTAAAATTCTAACACTTTCCTTTTTTATTTTTGAACAGTCGGACATATTTAAATTCTGATAAGTGATAAAAAATAATATATAACTATGAAGTGAAAATAAAATTAACAAATATGAGATAAAATAACACTTGTAAGTTAGTTTAATAGAATCTGATTCAAGAAAACACATCATTTAATTCCAAAATATCTTGTTGTTGCTTCAATAACTCCTTGCATTGCTTGAAACGTGAGGAAAAAATAAAAAAGAGTGCGCAATATATTTTTTCAATAGCTCCTAAGCCATGAAATATTTTTAGAGAACATAGAAAATATAGCAGTGTATAGATGTTATATGATAGTTTGGCTCTTGGTCTAGGACAAACCAAGAAAGAAAGTAAATGGTGTAAGAAATTATATAACTTACATATTTTCTGATGAGAAAAAAAAAGGTAACATGTAGAATATAATAATTTCACTTATTAAATTTTTTGTTCACACATAAATTTCTTTGAAGAGTGGTACTAAAACAGTCAATTTTAATTAGTCACATATCTAAAAGTATCTTTCCCTTTTATATTAAAAAATATATTTTTCTACTTGAAAATATTCATTTTTCTCAAAAAAGACAACTTGTTAGCCTGTTATTGATTAAAACATTTTTTGGGCCTAAAGCGTATGGTTTAGAGGCTTTACCTTTAAGCCGGCTCTGGGTTTGATAGTTCATAAAACACGTTGTAACATGTATTCAAAAGCAATATATTATTATTTTTTCTGTCTTTAGCTCTTGTCTTTTCAACAATTTACTGATCGTGGCAAGGCGGACTAAAGAGTGGCTATTTCACTAATGTTGAAACTATTCAACTCATTTGGTTTGAATTTATTATCTTTATTTATTCTGTAGTAACTTAATTTATCGCTTTGTATCAAGTTAATCTGCGTATCCTTAAAATCACTTACAAATTTAATTGTTATCCGAGTTTGAGGGTAAATAGTTTGGCGCCTACCGTGGGGCTAAGAATAATAGCGGCAATTTGATACAAATTCCCGTAAAATCCCCAGTCTGCCCCTCTAAACATGGACGTCGAGTCCATCCACCATGACAAGAACAACGTAGCACCCGGTAACGAGATGCCCCCAGTTGATCTCGGCGGAGTTCCGGTCGTGGACCCTATCGACGCCAGTTCAGAAGTGGCCATCAACACAAATTTACCTACCGATCCTGAGAACAACGTGCGCAGGGAAGTCCGATCTATTGCCCAGAATACGCACAACGATGAAAATGACGGGATCAATTTGCGGGTAATCTTTGAAATGTTACAGGCTCAACAGGCAGCGATAGCCCAGTTGCAGAACCAAAGCCGAGCGCCGAGCAGGGTTGAGCTCGAACCATCCCGGGAAGTCACTCACTGAAATGAACCGATCACAGAGAGGCAGCATGAAAATAATCGGGGACCAACCTCGAGATCATAAAGATGCTCGAGGAATTGACAAAACGGATATAATCGGGGGAGAAGAAAATTAAAACCAATGACAAAAAGGTAAAAACCTACAACTCCAGGGTCAACCAAATCCCAGGAGCACCTCCGATACTGAAGGGCCTAGATTCCAAGAAGTTTGTTCAAAAACCTTTTCCTCCGAGCACAGCCCCGAAGCCGATCCCAAAGAAATTCGGCATGCCCGAGATTCCTAAGTACAACAGAACGGCCGACCCAAATGAGCATGTGACTTCCTACACATGCACCATCAAAGGGAACGACTTGGAGGATGATGAGATCGAGTCTGTCTTGTTGAAAAAGTTCGGGGAAACTCTGTCCAAATGAGCTATGATATGGTATCACAACCTACCTCCTAATTCTATTGACTCGTTTGCTATGCTTGCATATTCCTTCGTAAAAGCATACGCTGGGGCTATCAAGGTCAAGACTAGGAAGTCAGACCTTTTCAAAGTAAAGCGGAGGGATAATGAAATGCTCAGGGAATTCGTGTCCCAGTTTCAAATGAAACGTTGATCATGAACCAAGGTCAAACAGGGATCGAGATCGCCATACAATGGAGACTGAAGAGGTAGCGGATCTGGGCGAAACTCCATGAAAAGTGAAAGAAGGAGTGATCGGGGTCAAAGCAATCAGGGGCTCATGAGCAAAAATAGTTTCGACAGGCCCATCGGGCATAAGGAGGCGCCAAGGCTATCGAAGTACAACTTTAACGTCGACGTCGTAAACATCGTATCTGTCATTGGACTCATCAAAGACACCAAATGGCACTCACGGCCACTGAACAGAAGATTGCCGACAATTAAGAGAGGAGGTAGCTTGGCTATTCAACAACGGACACCTCAGAGTTCCTGAGCGATCAAGCCAAGAACCACTTCAAGAACAGAGATTCTAGTAAATAGATCGAGCAGGAGGAACCTCAGCACGTCATTAACATGATCATCGGTGTGGTCGACGTTCCCCAGGGGCCGATGTTGAAGCGCACCAAAGTATCCATCACAAGGAAAAAATGGACTCGGGATTATGTGCCTGAGGGAACCTTGTCCTTCAACAACGAAGATGCTGAGGGGATCGTGTAGCCCCACAACGATGCACTGGTAATATCAGCACTTATAAATATATCTCGAGTTAAGTGTGTGTTAATTGATCCAGGTAGCTCGGCCAATATCATTAGATCGAGGGTCGGGAATAGCTCGGCCTACAAGATCAGATCGTGCCTGCGGTCCGAGTCCTAAACGGGTTCAATAGGGCATATGAGACCACCAAAGGGGAGATAACATTACCGGTGAACACCGTCGGGACCATTCAGGAAACAAAGTTCTAATGATCGAAGGGGACGTGAGGTACAATACTTTGCTTGGGAGACAATGGATTCACAACATGAGGGTGGTTACCCTCGACTCTGCACTAGGTGTTGAAGTTCCCGACGCTGGAAGGAATAAAAATAGTTTACGGAGAACAAACGACTGTAAAAGAGATGTTTGCGGTCGACGAGGCGGTCCCGATATCCACACTTTTGACCCCGAAGGAGCTGGTTCCGGTCACCAAGGGAGAAACCAAATAGCAAATACTGACACAGACTCCGTCCCAACCAAAGAAGCAGGAGAGATGGGCGGGGACGTCGACTACGGGGTTTCCGGGTCTTTTATAGCTCCCGACGATTCCGACGCTACCAAATCAACGGTCGAGGAACTGGAGCAAGTCGTACTGATTGAACAGTTGCTCAGAAAAAAACTCATTCAATTTCTTATAGCTAACGAAGATTGTTTCGCTTGCTCACACCTTGACATGACAGAGATCCTGCCGAAAATAATCACTCACAAGCTAAGCCTTGACCCGAAGTTCCACCCAGTCAAGCAGAAGAGGATATCCCAGTCCGAGGTCAAACATGCTTTGATCAAGGACGAGGTATCTAAACTCCTTAAAATAGGATCCATCCGAGGGGCTAAATACCCGGACTGGGTAGTAAACATAGTAGTAGTCCCCCAAAAGGGGAACAAATTAAGAATGTGTGTGGACTATAAAGACTTGAATAAAGCGTGTCCCAAGGACTCTTTCCTTTTGCCTAACATCGATCGCATGATCGATGCAACAGCCGGCCACGAGATCCTCAGTTTTCTCGACGTTTATATCGTGTACAACCAAATTTGGATGGACCCGGGTGATCAGGAAAAACTTCCTTCATCACCAAGTACAACACCTACTGCTATAATGTGATGCCATTCGGATTAAAAAATGCCGGCGCCACTTACCAATGCCTAGTAAATCGGATGTTCGAAGAACAAATAGGAAAATCAATGGAGGTTTACATTGACGATATGTTGGTTAAGTCCCTGCGAGCAGAGGACCATTTGAAATATTTGCAGAAAACCTTCAGCATATTGAAGAAAAACAATATGAAGCTTAACCCGGAGAAATGTGCATTCGGAGTCGGGTCCAGTAAATTCCACAGATTCATGGTATCCAACCAGGAAATCGAGATCAGTCCCAATAAGAACTAGGCCATCGAAGATATCACTGTGTGGACAATGTGAAAGCCTTACAAAGGTTAACTGGACACATAGCTTCCTTGGGAAGATTTATTTTGAGGTCCTCCGACAAAAGCCACCGGTTCTTCTCATTGTTGAAGAAAAAGAGTAACTTCTCATGGACCTTGGATTGCCAACAAGCCTTGAAGGAGCTCAAGTGATATCTATCGAGCCCACCGTGTCTTCACGCACCGAAGACAGACGAACAACTATACTTGTACTTGGCAGTATCAGAGATAGCGGTAAGTGGAGTCCTAGTCCGGGAAGAGAAAGGTGCGCAATTTCCAATTTACTATGTTAATAGGACTTTAGTTAAGGCCGAAACTAGATACCCTCACCTAGAAAAATTGGCGCTCGCTTTGCTAAGCACCTCTAGGAAGCTGAAACCGTACTTTCAATGTCACCCAATATGTATCGTACCTACTTACCCATTAAGGAATGTAATGCAAAAACCTGAACTCTCGGGACGGTTGGCCAAATGAATGTTAGCCTCAGACTGCCATTAAATCTCAAATTTGGCAAACTTTGTAGTCGACTTTACACTGGCCCTAATACCCGAGGTCGAGAAAGAGTTGTTGTTAAGCTTGGGGACTTCTTCGGGAATCCGAACCCTCTTTACGGACGATGCCTCGAATACAAAGGGGTCCGGATTGTATTGAAACCACTCGTAAGTAATGTAGATGGACAATTTATTAGGACTGTAAAATTAACTAAAATTGAGACCGAGTATAAGGCCATGATTGCAGGTCTCGAACTGGCCAAAATCTTAGGGGCAGAGGTGATCGAAGCTAAGTGCGACTCCCTCCTTGTGGTGAACCAATTTAATGGGACGTTCAAATTCAGAGAGGAATGAATGCAAATATACTTGGATAAACTGCAGGTAACGTTACATCGGTTCAAGGAGTGGACTCTACAACATATGCCTCGGGATCAAAATAGCGAGGTCGATGCCCTTGCTAACCTGGGATCGTCGTTCGATGACAATGAGTTCAACTTGGGGGTGGTCGTACAACTCATGATATCGGTAGTGGAAGAAGGTAACGGCGAGATAAACTTAACAAGCTTAACTTGGGATTGGAGAAACAAATATATAGAATATCTGAAGACCGGGAAACTACCTTCGGACCCTAAGGAATCGAGGACTCTGCATACGAAGGCGGCTTGGTTCAGCATGTCCGAAGACGGTACATTGTTCCGGAGAACGTTTGATGGCCCACTCGCAATATGTCTAGGACCTGGAGACACCGAGTATATTCTGAGGGAAATCCACGAAGGCACCTGCGAAAATCATTTGGGCACCGAATCATTAGTTTAGAAAATAATCAGAGCTGGCTACTATTAGATCGACATGGAAAAGTACGTGAAGGAGTTCGTATGAAAATGTGTCAAAGGCATGGATCATCGTTGCTCCGATGATCCATCAGCTCGGGGAGCTGCTATATTCGGTCTTGTCGCCCTGACAGTTCATGAAATGCGGGATGGACATCATCGGCCCCCTTCCATGGGCACCCGGTAAGGTTCAATTTATATTGTTTATGACTGACTATTTTTCTAAATGGGTGAAAGTCTAGGTGTTTGAGAAAGTCAGGAAGAAGGAAGTCATTAATTTTATCTGGGACCACATAATATGTCGGTTCGGAATGCCGGCTGAGGTCATGTGTGACAATGGAAAGCATTTCATCGGCAGCAAAGTAAGCAAGCTTCTCAAAGTTCATAAGATCAAAAGAATCCTACCCTATCACACTAGTGGGAACGGGCAAGCGGAGTCCACGAACAAAATCATATTCAAAACCTCAGAAAGAGATAAACCGACGCCAAAGGAAAATGGAAAGAAATCTTGCGCGAAGTCCTATGGGCTTACTGTACGACCTCAAAGTCCAGTACCGGGGCCACCCCGTTCTCATTGGTTTACGATGCCGAAGCTCTAATACCGGTCAAAGTTGGAGAATCGAGTCTCAGGTTTCGATATGCAACCGAAGAATCAAACAACAAGACCATAATACAAGCCTGGAACTGTTAGATGAAAGGCGTGAAGCCGCCCTTGTCCATATGGCCGCCCAAAAATAACGGATCGAGAAGTATTACAATCGAAGAGCCAACCTTCGACACTTCAATGCTGGGGACTTAGCGAGGAAGGTCACATTAAATACCTGGAACCCGAACAAAGGGAAGCTGGGGCCGAACTAGGAAGGTCCGTATCAAATTATCGAGATCACCAGTAAGGGGTCGTACAAACTCGGAGCAATGAACAGTGAGCGACTACCGAACAACTGAAACATAACTCACTTGAAATGATATTACTGCTAAGGTACGACCCCATTTACTTCCTTTATATATTTACATTTTGGACTAATGCTTGCAGGTAACCGTCAAAGAACGATACAATCTTTTAGGTCTGAAAGCACGCGTTGCACTCTTTTTCCCTTGAACCGATGTTGTCCCAAATGGGTTTTCCGGTAAGGTCTTTAACGAGCCAATAGTGGATCGTGCTAACTTAGAATCGAAGACCGATTGTCAACAGTATACGAGTTTTCTCTATGATCAACCTCGAACACTGGGGGGCATCACCCTCGGATAATGATTTTGGCAAGGAAAGAAACTTTATGCTCGAATAGTCTAGGCTCGATCGATAGGATTTATTGTAAGGTCCAAACAGTTAAATGAACCGTGCCCACATAGATCGCCCGAGCCCGGACACAAAGCTTAAACACATGTGTAACTTTGTATATTACGCACAAAAATGAAAGGAAGTTTCTACATTGCGGATAAATCTTTTTCCCCTTGAAAATTTTTCTTTCTTACATTTGATCCCCAAAAGACATGGAGCCTAAGGGCCACCTCACTCATGGACTTCAGTCCAAGGCAGGTTTGGACGGCCCGAGATAATGAAGCCCGGGGGCACAAAGCTTATTAGGTATTGCCCTAACTTTAAAGGTTATGGCCACCCCCATTTGGGGACGGTTATCTCGGTTAAGTTCGGATGACTCGAGATAACAAGACCACCGGGCAACACCCGAATTAGAAAGGCTACGGCCATCTTAAAATGGCTCAAAGACGTCCGAGACTTATAACTAAAAAAAAAAACAAGGCCTTCAAAATTTCTAAATTGGTTCAAAATGCTACCCTCGGCAAATTGTAATCTAAAAAATTCTAAGTACTTTGGGGAAAGCTTCCAGTCATACCGAGCCCCCCATGAGGCTTAAACAAAATAATATCGAGAGCAAGGCCTGTTTGAACCTCCGAACATGACCTAATTATTACGTGCTAAGGCATTCTTTACAATCATAAAGAAAAGAACGAAAAGAAACAAGCTTAAAAACTGTCGAAGGGAAAAAGAGCCTTATATATATATATATATTTATCCAAACGGCCTCAACAAAAAGGTATGAACCTCCGAACATGACCTAATTATTACGTGCTAAGGCATTCTTTACAATCATAAAGAAAAGAACCAAAAGAAACAAGCTTAAAACTGTCGAAGGTAAAAAGAACCTTATATATATATATATATATATAAACGGCTTGGTCTCCGCCGGAGCCCCCCTCATCACTGGGACCATCGGAGTCTTCTCCGCTCCCGAATCTGCCCGAACCCTCAAAGTCTTCTTCATCTTTGGGATATGTCAACTTCTTAGCCTCGGCCTCGAGCCCCTTAGCACCTTCGACCTTGGCCGACAAATCAAAACCCCAAGCATGAACTTCCTCGAGGGCCTCCTTTCAGAACTGCCACTTATATGACAATATCTTTCAGGCAGTCCTGGGCTGCCTCAGAATCGGCTTTATACTGGGCCACTATCTCATCGACATCGGATTTGGTTACTTCAACCACTGACTTGGTTGCTTTAAGCTCCTTGGCAAGAGTCTCTCGATCGGCAACAGCCGAGCTTAGCTGATACTAGAGCTCCTCAATCTTTTGGGATCGTGCCTTAGCCTTCTCTCTAGTCGCTTGAAGTTGGGCCTCTGCTGAGGTCAACTATGCTCGGGCACTCTCATTTTCCTAGTCTAGGCGGTCCATCCTGCCTCTCCACTCTTCGATCTCGACCTTGACTGCATCCACTCTCAGCTCGGAGTTGGTCGATTCGATAAATCTTCTGTTGGACCTGCTGTTCCGAACATTAGTCACCGTGTCTACCTCATCATCACTGACTTCAAAGATTTTTACCTGTTCAACCAGGTCGGCGTGTTCTTTCCGAGCCGCTTCCAGCCCAGCTCGAAGGATCTTAGCCTGTCCTTCACGCTGCTCGCTGAGAAGTTTGTATGTGTCTCTCTTCTCAGTAAGCTCTCTAACTTCGGCTTCGAGTTGGTTCAGCTCATCCCGATACTGTAGGAAAGTTTCATGGTGAAGCACTGTGGCCTACAAATACAAAGAAAAATTATTAGGATTATCAATGAATCAGTGCAAGTATAAGAGGAGAAATTGAAATCATCAAGAGTTATCTAGAGCTACCCGATTCAGTGCCAGTTGTAATTCATTAAACAGGCAGGGCGCATCTACCTCGTTCGTTTTAGCCTCGTTTTTTTCGGTCACCAGACACCGGAGATAACTGGCCACCCCTACGAGGGCAGAAAGAACCCAGGCATCCTCCGGAACGGTGATGACAATGGACCGCTTCCGATCAGGATCCACACTTGGGGCAAGAACCGGTTGATCAGTTTCAGGCTCGAGTTAGGACCCCCTGCACCCAAGGACAGACTCTTCCTCGATACCTCTAAGTCACCCATTCCAGTTACGTCCTCCGTGGCGGTGGAATCCACGCGATCAAAAAAGCAGTGGAAGGGGTCATCCGCTCCATGGGCCCCCTTGTTGGGGCGCTCTTTCACTGTTTCGGCCTCATTGTACATGGACCCAGTAAACAAGGGTGATCGATGATGTCTATAACACCGAGTAGTTCTTTCGGGGCACTGCCCGCATCCCAAAAAGCCTCGGCCTAGGTCTCCACATCGACCTCCCTGGCTCTAGGCAGATCAGCCTCACAAATCTCTGGTTCAGAGGCCCCTACTCTTCGAGCTGTGATGGATTTCGGGACACCAAAACAAAGGTTCTTCTTCCTCGGACTCGTCCCTCAGCCGATAGAGCAAATCCGAAGTTGGTGCTCGGGTGCTGGTGTTTCCTTTCAACTTGCGCACTAGCCTTCTCCTTGTTTTCCTTTTCTTCGAGCTTGGGGAACTCGAAGCCCTCTTCCTTTTCCTCTCTTCGTCCTATCTCGGAGCTTGGGACTCGGCAGGTAAGTTCTCACCACCTACTGGAGGCCGAAGCTCGACATCCTTAGATAAACCTGCAAAAAAAAGTTTAGGGAAAAAAGGCTTAATGTTTAAAGGAGAGTCCTAATACAACCTACTTGGGAAAGAAGTCTCACCATGGCAACGGGACTCCTAATGGCTCTTCGAGAGTTTGTGCCACTAGTGCTCAAAGTAGGGCATCTGAGAAACGATACCCTCGACCCACTCCTTGAGTCGAGGGACAACGTCAGGGACTCGAGCGACTGCCGCACCATCACAAAGCACCGATAAGGAAAAGAGAAGTAAATAATAAATTGATATTTGAAAGTAAGTTATACTTACATGACGTATTCCACTTATCGTGAAATAGCCTGCACTCAACTGGGATTAAGTCCGAAGTCCTCACTCGGACAAAACGGGCTTGCTAGCTTCGATCCCAGTCCTCATCAATACTTGAGAACGGGGCTTTGCTGGCCTGACGCACAAGCTTTATCAGCCCCCCAAGAAGATTCGGGAACTGTATAGGTGGAGTAGATGATCGATGGTGAATGAGCACCCATTGATTTTGTTCACAAAAACCGGAGGAGGATCACGATCCTCCAGAGTGATGGATGAATCTGGCCTAGGCACACTTTGTACTTCCTGCAGAATCCAAAATGACCGTGTCCACCGGGCCCAATGTAAAGGGATACGCGTAAACACTTAAATATCCCTCGGCATAGGTAGTGATGGCCTCTTCGAGGTCGGGGACCACTATATCTTTATCGGCCCAGTTGCAGTCTTTTCGGACCATAGGGAGGACCTCCTCGGTAATCAAGCAGATGTATCTTGAAACCTCCTCGCACCGACCCTGTACGGAGGAGGGCTTTTCAACCTTGAAATCGACATTGATCGAACATCCGCCGGGGATGAACATTTTTAAAGGGGGTTGGGGCACTAGTTCATCAATGGCCACACACGGAGCGGTCTCCTCGACCTCAGTAGCCGGCTGCGAAGTAGGAGGAGCTTCTTTCTGGGGAACGATTTTGGAAGTCTTTGCCATTTCTTTAGAAAATGAAGATGGAGGAAAATCTGAGAAAGATGAAGAAAGAAAGGAAGTTGAAGGATTAGACTTGTTGGCTTGAGATGAAGATGGGTAAAAATTCTTGCAAGGACCTCGAATAACCGGGGTAAAAGTGCTAAAGAGTATTTAAATCCTAAAGATACGAGGGTAGAAGGTTTGGATGTAAAGTAAAATGAAGAAAAGAGGGGGTATTTATAGTAGTTCAGAGGCGTTTCACATCCAGGGACGCCCGACCTGTGGCTGACATGCATTTAATGCCATTATAACTCGACTGACGAGACGTTTCGGTTGTTTTGTTGTTTCTGTCACGATGTATCAAAGTAAGAATCGGAAGCTCATGTCGTCTGTCGTCGTTTACTATCCGAAAAATGAGGGGACTATCTGTATACGGGTGAAATCGAGCTTATGGTGCATCGTAACCTTTGACAAAATAAGCCAGGCTCGAGACATGGCAACAAGGGACCAAAATCGAGCCAAAATTCCATCAGGCCAGAACCCCGGGGCATGATGCCTGCCTTCGAGGATATCAAGGCCATGGTCCCGGAATCGGTCCTAGCCTCGAACGACTTCGAAGAACATTATCAGGCAATCCAGCATAGCCAACAAAAGGCCGAAATATCCGTGACCGGCCGAATATTATGGCAGGGATCTCGGCACATATCGATAAGGAACCGGCAATCAATGAATCAGAAGATTTTTTTACCTTTTACAGAGTTGTACCTAAAATAGGACTCTCCCACTATATAAAGGAGGTCTGATAGTTCATGAAGCACATTGTAACACGCATTCAAAAGCAATATATTATTATTTTCTCTATCTTTAGCTCTTGTTCTTTTTCAACAGCTTATGGCGAGCTCGGCTCAAGAGTGGTTATTTCATTAAGGCTAAAACTATTCAACTCGTGTGGTTTGAATTTATTTTATCTTTATTTATTCTATAGTAACTTAATTTATCGCTTTGTATCAAGTTAATATGCGTATCCTTAAAACCACTTACAAATTTAATTGTTATCCGATTTTGAAGATAAACAGAGCTAATGTGAAATTAATCTACATTATTATTTATCATTTCTACTTGTGTTACGTTTAATATGTAACATACTTCCGGACAAGGACGACCAATCCTAGCACTTCGCGACGAGGGCTAATAAACTTTCGCATGCGCATGCTATTTATAAACATATAAATAACATGTTCTCATGCACAGGTAAGATATGAATATCATAATTTACATGAAAATATATGATTTCTTTCTACTTATCTAAGTTTGACAAATAAAATTATTTGATATTTGTGTTGACGGAAGAAACATAAGTCACCATTGCCATACCGATACGCGTAAAACAGAGATAAAGGGAAATACCTATTATCACCATATCCTTGACACGGTTTCACCCCTCCACATATATGAAACTAAACTTATCATGTTTACTTCTTTAATGTTTGCCTAGCTTCAACGGAACTATAACTTCATATTTGCTTCTTTAATGTTGCTTAGGTACTGCAACATTGCAACAAGAAGTTATGATACTTCTGTTAAATACTACGGCAGGATAAGGCATATATACCAATAAGGTTTATGAATGCATCTTCTTTTGTTCAGTATGTAAATAGGTTTTCTTTTTAGCCCGTTTCCTCAATTATTATTTATTCTATGTTTATTTGTGGTTATATGAATTTTTGGGGTGGTTGGTTTAATTCCAGGGATGTCTCGGAATAAATTGAGACACTTAGTCTCAAAGTTGGAAGCTTAAGTTGGAAGAGTTGACCGGATATTGACTTATGAGAAAACGACTCCGCAATGGAGTTTTGATGGTTCTGATAGTTTCGTATGGTTATTATGGACTTAGGGGTATACTCAAAACACCGGCTGGGTTGTTACATTCTCCCCCTCTTAAACAAACTTTCGTCCGCGAACAGGTCTGGAATCATATCTGAAGTCTCAAATAGGTGCGGATAGTTGCTCCGCATTTCCCGCTCAGTCTCCCAAGTAGTCTTCTCGACTGGCTAGCCTCTCCACTGAACTTTCACTGAAGCTATATTTTTTGATCTCAACTTTCGAACCTGCCATTCCAAAATGAGAAGTAATGTGTCGCAAATACTAAAGGTTGACTGAGAAAATTTCATATTTTTTGGATATCTCGTACGAGTTTGTCCATGAATACATGTTTATATTATGGAAGGATCTCCCACTTTATAGAAAGAAAATGATATATCCTTGTAATAACTAATAAGCGATCAATCAAAGATCACTTACGCGATCTTAAATATTATAACAACAACAATAAAAAAAAAATCAGTGTAATCCCACAAGTGGGGTCTGAGGAGGGAAGTGAGTACGTAGTTTTACCTCTACCTTGTACAGGTAGAGAGGCTGCGAATAGACCTTCGGGTCCAAGTGATCCTAAATATTATATGAGCAATTTTTAGATAACACATATGATCAATGATTTCACTAAAATCTCCCGCTTTATAAGAAAAACGATACTGGTAATAACTAACATGCGATCAACCGGAGATCATTTAGGCTATCATAGATAATAAATGGGTGATCGCTAAATATAGGCGATTTATGATTTCACCAGGACCTCTGGTCACGACCCAAATCTCACATGTCATGATGGCGCCTATCGAAATACTAGGAAAGTCAACAACCTCAATAACCACGCATTCTTTAAGTTTAAAAAAATATAATAAAAATAAGTTTAAGAGTAAAATCTCAAAAATAAATATACGAAGATATTGCGACTCAATACAACTTTCCGCCAAAATTCGGGTATTCACTGAGTGCATGAGCATCTATACAATAACATAGTCTGAAACACTGTCTAGAAGAGTAGAACAGTACAAATAGAACTAAATGATAAAGGGGGAGAGCCAAGGACTACGGACGCCAAAGCAGCTACCTCGAGGATCTCCGAACTGAATAATGGCTCCAAAGTCAGCAACCACCGTACCCAGAAGTACCGAGATCTGCACACAAAGTGCATGGTGTAGCGTGAGTACAACTAACTCAGTACGTAACAAGTCTAACTTTTGGGCTGAAAAAAATGACGAGCTTAACAGGTACAGTCCAATTACAGAAATACAGTAAAGAGACATGCTTTCAAGTTCAATAGTTGAAGCTCAAACAAGTAAGATATGTCAAGTGTAACTGAAATGAGAAGTGATACATCTCGATATCTACATGTCATTTGTGTATGCCAACTGTAATACAAAACAATGATGAATTCATATGCATACTCTCAGCAATCACTCAATCCTCCCATTCACTCCATCCTCACAGTCACTCATTCCTCACAGTTACTCCATCCTCGCAATCACTCAATCCTTCCAATTGCTCGGCACTCGCACTTAGTAGGTATCCGCGCTCCTTGTGGGTGTGCATACTCCGGAGGGGAAGATCTAGCCCAAGCGCTATAATAAGTCAATCATGGTATGAGTCAACAAAGCCTGCTGCGGCGTGCGGCCTGATCCCATACATATTCTCACAATCAGGCTCTCGACCTCACTCACTCACCAATCTCTCCAGTGTCTCGGGCTCACAATGTCATGAAAATCATCCCAAATAATGATGATATAAAATATCAATAAATGGCAACAGAGACTGAGATATGATATGCGGATGATAGATGTGACTGAGTACATAATTTCAAATTAAGCAAGTAATTTAACTGCAATACGACCTCTGTGGGTCCCAATAGTACGAGCATATATAGCCTAAGCATGATTTCTAACATGAATTGTAGCTCAATTTCTCTAACACATGGAGAATATACGGATAACAATAAATGTTATTCAACGATGTGCCGGAGAATTTCGGCACATTTTGATACTAATTGCTTAGATTTTAACTTGTTTTACATGCAATTTCCCTAGGTACTTATGTAATTTTAGTGTTTTTTCAGTGTATGAGGTGAAAGGACCTAAGAGTATGGAAAAGAGTTCAAAAAGCCACATAAAGACAAGAAAAGAGCAGAAAAATATCGCAGAGGTGGATATGCTATCGCAAATACCACATGCGAGCTGCATACTTCATATCAAGATCGCAGATCAAGACAGACTTATGGGAAAAATTTCACGTCAAGAATGTGGTCGCATATGCGATCGCATAACTTGTCTGCGAGCAGCAGATTGCACACGGAGATCGCAGACCAAAACAGAATCCTGGGAGAAGTTCAAAGTCAGAAATGCGGTCGTATCTGCGATCGCATAACATGTTTGCGAGCCGCAGAAGCAACCGCAAACCAAGCATGAAGTCTACTGGAGGAAGAAAATGCGATGCAAGATGCGGTCGCATGTCTACAATGCGGACTGCAAACCATGAATGCGGTGAAGGAAAAACTAGGGTTACAATCTGCGAGAGACATGTCAAAAATGCGGACCACATTGCTGTTATGCGACAGAAATGCGGTCGCATTTTTGACTTCAGGGCAGATTAGTCCGAATTTTGCCTCGATTTTTGGGCCTCTATAAATAGGTCTACTAGGGTTTTGTGGGGGCTATCTTGTCAGACTTTGAAGCTAAAGTACAAAGCTTGAATATTCCTTTCTTTTGGAAGCTTTTGGGTCAAGAATCTTTCACTTTGTAAGCTTTATGACAATTAATATTCTCTTGTTTTCAGATTTTAGTATGAGTAGCTAATTTTAAACACTAAGGTTGTGGACCCTAAATGGGTGTGATATTATTGGGTGTTTGACATTGAATATATATTTAACGGTTGATTGATATTTATTTAATCAAATTATTTACATTCTACAAGGTTGATTTTAGAATGTGGACCCTAACGCATGTCTACAAGGTTGATTTTAAACACAACCTTGGTTTCTTTAATCAAATTATTTACATTCTCAACATTGTAATTAGACTTTATTTAAAATCAATCTCAATTCATACTCTTGTCCTGGTTAACTGGATAGAATTACGACTTTAGTTGAGCAACACACTAATCAAGTAAACTTTTCACACCTATTCCATGTGGGATTCGACCCCAACCTTGTTGGGTTATTATATTTGACATCGACCGCTTACACTATTTATTAAAGTGTAATTTGAGCGTTTCAAAATTCAACTATACAGTTCTATGAAATCGACCGAGTCATAATTCCTACGGTGCACGCCAACACGCCCGTCACCTAGCATGTGCTTCACCTCAACATCAACCACATAACACGTAATTCATGGTTTCATACCCTCAGAACCAAGTTTAGAAGTGTTAGTTACCTCAAACCGTGCAAATCTCTACTCCAACAAGCTCTTACCTCGCGAATCGACCTCCGAATACCTCGAATCTAGCCACAAACAATTCGATACAGTCAACTCAAGCTATAGGAATCAATTTCATATGAAAATGTTAAGTTCTTAATCAAAAGTCAAAAAGTCAACTCAAAAGTAAACCTCCGAGCCCACCTCTCGGAATCTAATAAAAGTTACAAAATCTGAACACCCATTCAATCAATGAGTCCAACCATACCAAATTTACCAAATTCCGACACCAAATCATCACTCAAACCTCCAAATTTAACTCTCCAATACCTAGCTTAAAACTCCCAAAAATTCCACCTCAAAAACACACAAATTAAGGGGAAAATTTAATGGGGAAACAATATTATTGAATAGAAATGATCACAAGTGACTTACCTCAAGAAACCCCTCTCAAAAATCGCCTTAGTCTGAGCTTGCAAATTCCAAAATGATTAAAAATCACGAAACCCTCGAATTAATATTCTGTCCAGAGGTCTTAGCTTCTGCAGACCATTTACCCGCACCCGCAGTCCCGCAGGCACGACATAAACTTTGCTTTTGCTATGCCCACTCAACCCCCGACCATGCGCACCTGCGGCCAGTTCCCCGAATCCGCGGGTGTGCTTTTGTGAGTTTTCGTCCGCTTCTGCGGAGACTGTTGCCACATGCCCCCCCCCCCTTCGCACCTGTGACCTATTTCCGCATCTGCAATCTTGCAGGTTTGGACCAAATCATCGCACCTGCGATCACTGCCCAGCTTCCTTCCAGGCCGTTTCTGCGCTCAGGATGTCACTTCTGCGGTCATGCACCTGCGACCAATTCCATCGCAGGTGCAATCGCACAAGAACTGGAACTCCAGCATTCCTTCAAGTCCAAACTTCAATCTGTTAACCATCCGAACTCCACCCGAGGTCCTCGGGACCTCAACCAAACATACCAACAAGTTCTAAAACATCATACGAACTTAGTCGAGGCCTTATGAAAACAAAGGAATTCAAACTTCTACAATCGATGCCAAAACCTATCAAATCAACTCCGATTGACCTCAAATTTTTCACACAAGTGATAAATGACATAACAGACTTACTCCAACTTCTGGAACCAAAATCTGAGCCCGGTAACCACAAAGTCAACTCTCTATCAAACATCTCAACTTTTTATAACTTCTAATTTCCAATTTTTGCCATTTCAAGCCAAATTCCAGTACGGACCTCCAAATCACTATCCAGACACACTCCTATGTCCAAAATCACCCTACGGAGCTATCAGAACCATCAAAACTCCATTCCGAGTCGTTTACACATAAGTCAACATCCGGTCAACCTTTTCAACTTAAGCTTCTAACCTTGAGACTAAGTGTCTCAACTCATTCCGAAACATCTGCGAAATCAACCCAACTACCCCGACAAGTCACATAACGACAATTGAGCATAGAATAAATGACAAATGGGGGAACGGGGCTATAACGCTCAAAACGACCGACCGAGTCAATACAATGTCCCGCTTTGTAAAAAGAATGATCCTTGTAATAACTAATAAGCGATCGACCGGATATCACTTGGGCGATCATAAATAAAACATGAGTGATTTCTAGATAATAGATAGGTGATATATGATTTCTAGATAATGTATAGGCGATCTATGATTTCACCAACATCTCCCATTTTATAAAAAAAATCCTAATAATAACTAATAAGCAATCAGTCGAAGATCATTTAGGCAATCATAAACGTAGGTGATTTTTGAATAACTCATAAGCGATCTATGATATCACCGGGATCTCCCAGTTTATAAAAAGAATGATCTTAATAGGCGTTCATATATAACACATGGGCGATTTCAAAATAGTACTTAGGTAATCTATGATTTAACCGGGATATCCCACTTTATAATAATTATCCTGGTAATTACTAATGAACGATCAATGTGATACCACTTACGCGATTATAAATAATACATGATCGATTTAAAAATAATACATATATGATCTATGATTTCACTAAGATCTACCATTGTATAAAATATGATAACCAAAGCTATCAAGCAGAAATGACTTAAGTGATCATAAATAATACATGTGGAATCACTACTAGAAAGTCGCATTTTTCCGACAAAAAATTTCCGACAGAACACTGTTGTCAGAAATTTCCGATCGAAACGGATCAGAAAATTAAAAAAAAATTTGTTACATTTTTATTTAATAACTTCAACTATGTTTCCGGCAAAAGTGGTCGTACAGCTTGGCGTAAAAATTTGTGAAGCAAATTTCCGACTGAATCTGCCTCTAATTAAAAGTCAAAATTACACCGTTGACTGTATTTACGACTGAATCAATCGCAAAAATTTATATTTTTAATTTGCGACCGATTCGGTCGGAAACATTAAATTTATTAAAATAAATATTAAAGTTCCGACCAAAACAGTCGAAAAGTTATTTTAGAAACCCTATCCCAACCCCTTTTCTTTCTTTCTCTTTTCTTTCTTGATCAGCATCCGTTCCTCCGCCAGTCCCTCCGGTAACACCCTCTCTCTATCGTTCTCTCCTCCCTCCGTCCATCATCTCTCTTTTTTTTTTTACTTAGTAGTTTTTTTTTTTCAATTTTTCAGTTAATCAGCCGTGTCCCCACCTTCTCTGACGCGATTACTTTCTCTTCTCTGGTGTTTTTCCAGGTAGGTAAGCAATTTATTTCTTAGATATATTATTTTGGCTTTGAAGTTTGAGCAAGTTTAGAATTTCATTATTTCACTTGATTTTTTGAGGCAAATTCTCTTATTGATTTGTAGGGTTTGTTTTAATTGTTGTTGTGAAGATTGTGGTTAATATTTGAGTTCCATTTGACATGTTTCGGCTTAGGTTGATCGAACAAGCAAAAAATTCACAAATTCAAGGTTACAATTTTAAGTTTAAGGTTAGTTCTCTAAAATTAAAATTGAATTTAGAGTCAATATTTCAATCTTGATTTTATGATTTTGCATTCGTTATTATTCTTTTCTTGTTAATTTTGATTTGACGCATACTACAAGTGTAGATGATGAGTGCACTTATTGTTCTGGTTACACCAAATATAGATAAGTAATTTCTCATTTCTATTTTTTGATTAGATGATCATTTTAATTCTTTATTTAGAAGGTATTCACATATGTTAATTGAATGCTCAAGCTTTGTTGTCAAACTTAATTACTTCTTGACATGTTTGAAAATAATCTTGATTACCTCAATTGTATAAGAACAAAGTGACCATCTTTCTTAAAATCCATTAGTACTTGTAAATGTAAAAAGCTAGCTTCTAAAGCAATAAAAATAATATATTGGCAGCTTAAGTCAACAGCGGCCAAAACTTCTCTGTAATTAGACTTCAAATTCAAATGCATCTTATACTAAGGCTAGAGGCGCCACACTTTAGTCTTTTTAATTTTATTTTTTTAAAAACATTAGCGATGTGTATATAGACTTTATGAATATATAACAAGCTATTCAAATTTAATTAGTACAGTCAAAGACTTATATTTTAGAATAAGAATATAACCTATTAATGAAAGTGTTTTGGCACAATGATAAGTATATTTAAAAAAGGAACCTTTGAAAGAATATAACTTATTAATTAGTTTAAATAAACTAAATTATTTTAAGTATCTTAATTATTGTTTTCTCTTTGTGTTAGAGAATTTTAATATAGAAGAATATAATATATTAATTAAAGTATGCTGGCGAATAATAAGTAAATTTACAAAAGAAACCTTCGAATTGGCGTAACCTATTAATTACTTTAAATAAACTAAATAATTTTAAATATTTTATGAATTTCAAGTTTTTTTGTTTGCGTAGATGGCATTTGCGCATCCTAGGTGGATGTATAATAGGAATCATCATAATCGTGTGGGTTTAAGGGATGAATTTAAAGAAGGGGTTGCTAGATTTATTGCAAAGGCAAAGACACTTGATGATTTTCGTATTGAATGGACGATTAGGTGCCCTTGTGTGAAATGCAAGTTTATTAAGTTATTGGAGGAAGATGTTGTTAACGGTAATATTTAATATGGTCTTATTAACGGTAAATTATAATAAGTTATATGTATTTAAATAATTCTAAATTATTTACCCCTTATAGGCTCATAATTCAGTTCATGGCATAAATGACCAATTTTTGCAAGATATAGCTTGGGGACCTGATCCTAGAGTCAGAAAGATGTCTAAGTATTGTATCAATGGTACAAGTTTCATATAGAAGAATGGTCTAAGGGTAAGAAAACAAATAATAGTGGTGTGTGTGTGAAAGCCGATGGGGATATTAATTTTTATGGTGTGCTTCAAGAGATCATAGAACTTGAGTATAAAGTGGGTTGGCAGAAGAAAAAACAGGTACTCTTTCGGTGTAAGTGGTATGATCCGACACCAAATAAAGGTAGAAAGGTGCTGTCACGACCCAAAATCTACTATAGGTCGTGATGGCGCCTAACACCGCCGTCAGGCAAGCCAACGGTGATTGATCGACTTGTTTACTCATTTTATTACTTTGAAATTATAATTTCTATTAATTAAATAGTATAAAATAGAATTTACAGGGTAAATGATAATATTTACACGAACTTCAATAATGAACAACTCATAGCAACTCCCAAAATCCGGTGTCACAAGTGCATGAGCATTAACTAGGAAATATAATGAAATACAACATCTGTCTGAAATACAAGTTAGACAGAAGAATATAAATAACTCTGATGGGGACTCTGTATGTCGCGAATCGTAACATGGAATGCATCTCACCGTAAAGTCCCCGCAAATGCCGCGCCTCTACGCCTATAGGACCACCAGAAATATATATATATATATATATACCTGCATAATAAGTGCAGCAAGTGTAGCATGAGTACGTAAATCAACGCGTACCCAGTAAGTATTTAGCCTAACCCCAGAGAAGTAGTAACGAGGAGTCGAAATTGACACTTACTAATGGCCCAATAATACAGATACAGTAGAAGTAAACAAATGTGAAGCAGAGCAAATACACGAAATAACAAGTATAGTACGTGGTACAATCCTCCTCTCAACAATAAACTCGAGCTATCAATTAGTAGTTACCTCCTCAATCGGAGTGTGTGTGTGTGTGTGTGTATATATATATATATATAGATAATGGGCCTCACCAGATAGGTCATCACATTTCATATTAGGAAAAAAACTCACAGATACACTGGCTTTTTGTCAAATATTATGCACGATTCCACAAGAGTATTTTATAGAAATGCCGAGGCGTATGGACCGATCCCATCATAATATGTGCATTGCCGAGGGTCGAATGGCACAAACCATAGATACATCTATTATATTGCCGAGGCGATGCCCGCTCCCATGAGAGTGTTATACATAATCCTGCCGAGGCGAACGGACCGTTCCCATCATAATGTACGCACTGACGAGGGTCGAACGGCACGAACCATAGATGTATCTATTATGCTGCCAAGGCGAACGGCCCGATTCCATCAGAATAATAAGCTTTAATGGGTCCTTGACCTTACTCACGAATAAAAGTGTGAGTTATAGCTTTTAAGAAAAAAAATTCGAGGAAAACGTATAGCATGAGAGAAATTCGTAAGAGGAATACAATTATTCCGCGGCTAATCATGAAGCCCGTCAAATCTCTACAATAGCAAGTATATCACTTTATGCAAGTCTAGTCTCAAGTTGTAATGTAAAATAAAGGAATTTAATAGGCAAGGGGCAGCTCAAATAGTACAGTTATAGCATAGAGGGAACCTAAGTCTACCCGGACATAACATGAATTTAGCTACATACGGACGCTCGTCACCTTGTGCGTATGTAGCCCCCGTAACAAGTAGCACATATCAAATACATCACCTAGGGGTAGTTTCTCTCTCACAAAGTTAGACAGGAGACTTACCTCGCTCCGAAGTTCCATAACCGGCTCTAACGCCACTATAACACCTCAAACTGATGCTTGTTGCTCCAAAACTAGTCAAACAATATGCAAACCAATAAAAATATACTCTAATACTCATAATAAATCAATTCATAACAATACTCAACTCTGCTCGAAAAGTCAATAAAGTCAACCCTCGGGCCACGTGCCCGAATTTCGAATATTTTCAAAGATAAACTTTACTCATAACACTACGAACTCAAATTTATGATTTATTCCCAATTCCATGTCCAATTTTGTGGTAAAAATCCAAAAAATACCAAATTCTAGGTTTTTCTCTTAAAATCTCACAATTTCCATAAATATTCATGTTTTAATCCACATATAAAACATGTACTTAACTCACAAGTATAGAAATTACTTACCTAAAGTTTGATGTTGAAAATGGTACTCCAAAATCGCCCCACAGTAGGCTCCCATGGAAGGAATGAGGTGAAAATGAGCCAAACCCTCGAAATATAGCTTCTTCCTAGGTATTAACCCTTCGTGATCATGGAAAATGCTTTGCGATCATGAAGCACAACTTTTCTCAGCTCAAAATTGCCCATCACGACGCGGAAAACCAATCGCGATCGAAAAGAGCAAGTTACCCAACTCCTTCAGACAGCCTCTAGTGTAATGGTCATAACTTTTTTCACAAAACTCCAAAAGATAAATATTTTGACTTTATGAAAACTAGATACCAAGAGCTACAACTTTCGTTTTTGGATCATCTCCAAATTCTTAATAGATTGCAAGATATAAACTTCCAAAGTCAGCCATGTGCAGCAAAAATTTCTTCTTTGCGAACGCGAATCTGCCTCCGCGAACGCGATTCACAGACTCCTTTCTCCCATTTTCCTCTTCGTAAACACGAAGAAGGGCGCACCAGACCTTAGAAAACAGCAGCTCAACATGGCAAAATGACCCGTAGACCCTCCGAAACACACTTGAGGGCCCCGGGACTTCGTTCAATCAGACCAACAAGTCCCAATACATGACACAAACTTGCTCGAGGCCTCAAATCACACCAAACAACATCAAAACTACGAATAGACGATCGAAATATTTCTTTAAACTTTCAAACTTTAACGAACGCGTCCAATTCATACTTAAACATTCCGGAATGACGCCAAACTTTACGCACAAGTCATAAATCACGATACGAACATATTCCAGGCCTCGGAACCCCAAACGGACATCGATGACACTAAATTCCACCTCAAACCAAACTTAGAAAATTCTAAAACCTTCAAAATTTCAACTTTTTATAATAAGCGCACGCTCCCAAGCGACCCGATGCTCAACCCGAACATATGCCCAAGTCCAAAAAAATCATGCGAACCTATTGGAACCTTCAAATTCTGATTCCAAGGTCGTGTATTCAAAGGTCAAACTTTAGTCAACTCTTCCAATTTAAAGCTTCCGAATTTAAAATTTTTCATCCGAATAAATTCCGAACTTTCCGAAATTCAATTCGGCCACGTACAAGTCATAATACCTTAAGTTAAGCTACTCAAGGCCTCAAACCGCCGAACGACGCACTAGAGCTCAAAACGACCGGTCGGGTCGTTATAGGTGCATCCTTAGTACAAAATTATTGAAATAAAGCACATGGG
>MCJB01028127.1:33005-44462 GCA_002018475.1 Nicotiana obtusifolia
TATATATATATATATATATATATATATATATTTGCGGAGACCCACAAGAAGAAGAAGAAGAAGGAGGATGTTACAAGAGAAGGATGGATCGAATCGCGTGCTTCAGAGACATCTGTATGATCCCAATTCCAACACTATATTATTTTTTTAGGATTATTCCAACGTGTATTATTTTTGTTTCAGTACAAGTATCATAATGATCTTGATGCATAGCGGCAAATTCAGCCTGTAGAAACTCAGCGATATGAATGCAATATGGACACAGGTGGCAGGTGGCGTGAATAAAGGTATAAATATTATGTAATTATCTATTTTGGTATTAGTTTGAAAGTATCATGTTTGTTTTCTTACCCCTTTTACTTTCTTTTCTTTATTTCTCGTGCAAATAAATAAAGGTCGAGTCCTCGGGCTTGGAGTACAGCCATCTTTCAGTCGTCTGGCAGCATTATTCGTTGGTGCATCAGTTTCCCAAGAAGACATGGTAGCTATGCGTCAAATAATGGATCAAATGTCGCAAGAATGGGACGCAACTCAGGCTTTGAAAAAATTGCTGAAAAAAGAAAAGCAAGAAAGGCAGTCAATCTACAATGGAGTTTGAGTCTGATGAGGAGATTGAGTCTGACTAGGATTAGCTATTTGTGCATGTTATATTTTAGAGTTGAAGTTAGAGACATGTTTAATTTATGAATTTGAGTTAGTATTTTGATAATTGGTTGATCATAATTAATGTTGTTTGATAAGTTGGTTGGATTGTTATAAAAATTACTATTTGATTGAATTGTATTTAATATTAGATTTGGATTTTTATACTAGGTGTTTGGTTGGTTATTAGATTTTTGGTTAGCTGTTTTATTTGGCAGGTGGTGTAATTGAAAATACAACAGAATTCTGCTAAAAAGTTCCACAATTGGGGCTGATTTGCAACCGAATCAGTCACAAATATCACCAAAATTTACCTACATTTGCGATCGGTCGCAAATTTTTAATTTTTGAATTTTTTAAATTAATTTTTACTCAATATGTACAACTATTTCGGTCGGAATATTTAATTAAATATTAATTTTATTATTTAAGTTTCCGACCAAATCGGTCAAATTTTTTTGATTAGCAACAGAATCAGTCGCAAATTTACCGACCAATTCGGTCGCAATCTTTTAAATTCAAATGCGTCCTTTATTTTTAGTTTGTGACTACGTGTTTTCCAACCGACCTTTTTCGGTCGGAAATCCGTCGGAAAAACTTGATTTCCAACTGATTTCCAACCGATTTGATTGTCGGAAGTTAGCCTTTTTATAGTAGTGGATTTTTAGATAACACATATGCCATCTATGATTTCACTGGGATCTCACTTTATAAAAGAATAATCCTGAAAATAACTAATAAGTGATCAATATGAGATCACTGGAGCAATCATAAATAATACATGGACAATTTCTAGGTAATATATATGAGATCTCACTATATATAAAAATGATTATGGTAAAAACTAATAAGTGGTCAACCGAAGATATTCTTATGATCATAAATAGTACATAAGAGACTTCTAGATAACACAAAGGTTGTAACGACCCGACCGGTCATTTTGAGAATTAGCGTCCCGTTTGGTGGATTAAGATCTAGTGCAGCTTCGTATTATGTGTTATGACTTGTGTGTGTGGTCGAGTACGGATTTCAGATGATTTGGGATCTATTTGGAAGAAGGATTTTCGTTTTAGAAGCTTAAGCGGTAAGAGTTGACCGGAGTTTGACTTTTGTCTAGACGACTCCGAAATGACATTTTGATGATTCTAATAGTTTTGTATGGTTATTTTGACTTTGACGTGCGTCTGGATTTGGATTTGGAGGTCCGTAGGATAATTTGAAGCATTTTGGCAAAAATTGGAAAGTTGAATTTTGGGAGGTTGAGAGATTTGATCGGGAGTTGACTTGGTTGATATTGGGCTCGAATTTTAATTCTGAGAGTTGGATTAGCTCTGTTAGGTCATTTCGGACTTGCATGCAAAATTTGAGATTATTCCGGATTGATTTGATATGTTTCGGTGCGAGTTATAGGATTTGAAAATTCATAAGCTCTTTAAGTTCGATTCGAGGTGCGATTTGTAGTTTCAGTGTTTTTTGATGTGATTTGAAGCCTCGAGTAGGTCCGTGTTATGTTATAGGACTTGTTGGTATGTTAGGACGGGGTCCCGAGGGGCTCGGGTGAGTTTCGGACGTGGTTCAGGTTATTTTTGGTCATGTTAGCAGTTTGGGTATTGGTTCTTCTCACCTGCGCAAATTTGGCCGCAAGTGCGGACACGCTCATGCAATGGATGCTTCGCTTCTGTGAAGGGGAGGTGTTGTGGCAAGTTCCGCTTCTGCGGAGGGAGATGCATAGATGCGCAAGTGCTCCTGCAGTGACTCGATCGCTTCTGCGAGTCTAAGTGCGAACTGTGCATCCGTTTCTGCGGTGGGGGCAGGCGCTTCTATGGAGTCGCAGGTGCGGCAGATACTCCGCCAAGTGTGGTCATTGGTCCTTTGAGTGATAGTCGCAGATGCGACTTTCTGGCTGGCAAATGCGAGGCCGCAGGTGCGGCATTTTGTCGGTAAATGCGAAGAATGCTGGGCAGAAAGGTTATATTCGAGGGTTTGCCATTTTTACCATATTTTGAGTTGTAGACTTCGGATTCGAGTAATTTTTAAGGGGTACTTCATGAGTTTTATTGGGGTAATGTTCTATATCCGAAATTGATTATATTTCATGATTTCAGACTTATTTATATCATTAAATTAGTGAATTGAATGGGAAAAAATGAGAAATTTTGTAAAATCTTTCAAAATATAAAATGAGGATTTGAAGGGAGATTCGATGTCGGAAATTGATAATTTTTGTATGGTTGAACTCCTATCGGAATGGGTGTTCGGATTTTGTGAATTTGTCGTGTTCCGAGATGCGGGACCGGGGTTGACTTTTGGGTTGACATTTTAGTCTTTGTTAAAGATTGAAGCTTTACTATTCGGGATTTCTTCCTATGAGTTTTATTTATGATTTGAAGTTATTTTGGCTAGATTTGAGATGCTTGGAGGTTATTTCACTCGAGAAGGTCATTTTAGAGTAACGGTCTAGCTTCTTTGAAGTAAGTATCTTGCCTAACTTTGTGTGGTGGAACTACCCCTTAGGATTTGAGTCATTTGTGTTAATTGTATCATGTGAAGGCCGTGTATGCAAGGTGACGAGTACGTACTCGGGCTTATTTGTGACAATTTGACCGTTTAGGGCTCTTAGGTTCTTACGTTCATTAGATGGAAGTTGTTTTACCATGTTAAATCCTCCATTTATTAAATTCACCCTTAAGTGTCTTATTTGGAATTGATTGATTCATTCTCTACCCTTGTTGCCAATTAAACTCTTATGTGCCTTAATTGAAGTTGTTGCTTGTTTGTTGCCTTGTTGTCTTTCCCGTTGTCACTCCTCCTTTTTATGGCGGGACGAGATTTTACTAAACCCTTTCGGATAATGATAGGCTTAATAAAACTCGTGAAAAGGGGTTTCCAATTGTGGAAGTGACGAAGAAGATTAATCATGAAAATTTAGAGTCGCCACCTGACAATTGATTCTTGGTGTGCCAGGCCACCATTTCAGAACTTAGACTCAAAGCCAAGTTCATACCAGAAATTTGGGTAAGGGGGTTCATTTGATCGGGGAGAAGGTGTTAGGCATTCCCCGGGTCCCATGAAATTCACGGTTGCGTACTCGATTTAATTGGCTTTTAATACATTTGGATTGAGATAACAGCAAACAAGAGGTTTGAGGTCATTCCCACCTAACAAAGAAGGAAAATAGAACTAAAATACTACGAGTTTCACTTTTAATCTTTACATACAAATACATCTGGGCATTCCCTGGAATGTCAAAATACATAAGTCCTTCGGGGCATTCCGGATAAATCTGACTAGGGAATGACCTCTCACCTCAAGAATTAACAAACGTCCTAGTATTGCCTACCCAAGTGTGGTCGGCCTAAGCATGATACTAGCGAGCAATGTAATAAGAAAATAAGATTTAAAATAAAGAAAAGTAAAGGTTCAATTCATGGTCTTGTTCTTTTAACTTTTAACTCATGCATTTACCAAACCTGGCCCAAAAACCCACGAAAAGACAGAAAAGGGCAAAATGGTATCGCTAGTGGGGACATGATATCGCATATCCCATATGCGAATCGCATACTACACATAGGGGTCGCAGATCAGAACAGGATTTTAGGCAGAATTCGTCGTCAGAAATGCGGCTCTATATGCGATCGCAAATCGTGTATGTGAACCGCAGATTGCACATTGTGATCGCAAATCCAAACAGAGTCCTGGGCGAGATCTAAAGTCAAGAATTCGATCTCATCTGCGATAATCAAGTCGAAAATGCGGACCGCATATCAGTTATGTGGTCGCAGATTCAACATCAAACACAGATTGATCCTACGTTTCTGACAATTAGGTCAAAAATGCGAACCGCATATCAGTTATGCGGTCGCAAATTCAGCACCAAATGCATACCAATCTTATGTTTCTGTTTTAACTTCTTTGTTAGAGTATTGCGTTGTGGCATCAACTGCTCTACTCGATTCACTAAAGTATAATTTGAGCGTATCAATTCATGGAGTTAACAATCTAGAACAAGTATTCATAGCTTTATCATACTTCAATCGTCCAAATAGAGTAAATGAGAATCAAGAAATGAACCTGGTAGAGAGTTTCTACTGTTGTTTTGAAAGTCTATGCGAGTAAAAGGCCACGAACCACGATCGGAACTCGAACTGGCAGCTAAATCGAACCCAAGCACACCTCGATTGAGATTGGTTCTCGAAAAATTCTTTCCCACTCCAACAGAAGTCGAAGAAGACGGAAGTATATGTCACTCTGTCTTTTGTTTTTAAAAGAAGTTTGAAGAAGAAGAAGAAGACTCTAAAAAATCCTTCCTGAAAAAACTCAGATCCTCTCCTTAAAACCCTCTCATCGTTCTTGTTCTCCAAGATAACCGTATCCTCCCTCTAGAAGGATCCTCCCATATCAGTTTTTAATTAATGAAATCAGTAGGGAGGTTGTGTGTCTAATGCGTGAGTTTCCAGAATCATTCCTCTTGTCAGAGTCCGTTATACACGTGGCAAAAATGAGGGGAAGGGGTGGGTTCTGTTGGGCTGCTGTATTTGGGCTCCAAATTTACACAATTTGGCCCAAAAAGAAAACTGAAAACCAATTAGAATGTCCAAAATATAAAACCTTTTGATTAAATTAATATTATTAAAATGTAGAAGTTGGGACTATATTTTGTGTTTTCTCTCAATTTTTGTACTTAAAATAGGATTAAATTTGATAAAAGGTGAATTCCTACAGAAATAAGATCAAATAATTATTCTAAAAATACTAAGGCTATTAGAGGTGACTCTAACTCGTGGGTACATGTCTACACCCGTAATTGCTTAACCTTAATTGAAGTTATTATTATGTCTTCCGTAATTGCTTAACCTTAATTGAAGTTATTATGCTTAACCTTAATTGAAGTTATTATTATTTCTTCTACAATTATTTAACCTTAATTTTTGAAGTTATTATTATTCCTTCCGTAATTGCTTAGCCTTAATTAAAATTTTGTAATCCCGTTTATTGTTGACATATTCTTAATTGGAGTCGTGACAAGTTGATATCATAGCTCTAGGTTCACTGGTGCTACAAGTCATAAGCGAGTTTAGTAGAGTCTTCCGGATCGGTACAGAGATGTCTGTACTTATCTTCGAGAGGCTATGAAACTATTTGGACAGTTTCACTTCTTTCATTCCTATCGTGCAAGTTTATTGATCTTGGAGTTTGAGCCTTTGTCATTTTATTCACTCACAGATGGTGAGGACACGAGCTGCAGTTACGAATGACGTTGCCTCCAGAGCTGGTGTTGATAGGGGCTGGGTAGAGGCAGAGGCCGATAATGAGCATGTGCGGTAGCTAGAGCACCTGTCAGAGTTGTAATTGAGGAGCCGCCAGTAGCTCCGATTAGGGGATAGGTATTGGAGGTGCCTGTTGCTACCCCGGGAGTTCAGGAGACTTTAACACAGTTCCTGAGCATGTTTGTTACATTGGCTCAGGCAGGATTGATTTTGGTTGCGCCAGCTACTTCATAGACTGGGGGAGGAGCTCAAACTCCCACCGCCTGTAATCCAGAGCAGCAAGACCACATTGGTCAGGTTCTAGGTGTCATGCCGACACAGCCTGTTGTTCTAATTCAACCCATGGTTAGGGCAGCAACATCTGAGGAGGAATAACTTAGACTTGCGAAGTTCAAGAAGTATTACCCTCCTACTTTCGGTGGTTTGGCTTCAGAGGATGCACATGGGTTCCTAGAGGAGTGCCACTATATTCTCTGCACTATGGGTATTGTGGAAATGAGTGGGGTTTCTTTTACTATGTTCCAGCTTAAAGGAACGGCATATCAATGGTGGCGAGCATACGAGTTGGGTAGCCCAGCAGATACAGCTTCACTTTCATGGACTTAGTTCTTAGAGATGTTCTTGAGAGAGTTTGTTCCCCAGACTCTTCCGGATGCATGGCACGCGGAGTTTGAGCAGCTGCGCCAAGGCACTATGTCAGTGTCAGAGTATGCCGTTAGATTCAATGATTTGTCCAAACATGTACCTGCTTTGGTTTCTACAGTTAGAGAGCGAGTCCACAGGTTCATCGAGGGGCTCAGTCATGATATCTGGTTCAGCATGGTTCGGGGGTTGGAGGCGGATGTTCCATTTCAGCAGGTGGTAGAGATGGCTCGCCGATTAGAGGGCACGCGGGACAAGAAGAAAGGGGACATGCGGGGCTAGGAGAGAGAGGACAGGGAGGCCAAGGAGCCTCGTGGACCAGGAGGATCTACTAGTCCCTATTTTGGAGGTAGGGTACGCCATGGTAGAGGTTTTGTGGGTTAGCCAGTTCAATTTGCACTTCAAGCTTCGTGTGGTGCTTCAGATATCCATGAGTCTCAAAATGCCCGTGTCAGAAAGCTTCCACAACCACGCCAGCGGAGAGGTTGCTTTGAGTGTGGAGATACCAGTCACGTGGTGAGAGATTGTCCATACTACGGACATATGTGTCACAGCGGGGTATTCAAGCTATGAGTTCTACTCCAGTTGCTGATATCCCTACACCGCTAACTTGGGGTGCAGGTCAGGAGAGTAGAGGGCGCCCAAGAGGGAGAGGCCCGGCCCGGTGATGTGCTTTCCATGGTAGGTTGAGGCCGTTGCACCATATGATGTCGTTACATATATGTTTCGATTGTTATAAAGGAGAATTATTCTTATTTTGACTTGGTTCTGCTTATCGGGGTGAGTCCTCATACCTTGCTTCATATATGGGTGAGTTTAGTGATTTGGCACTCTGCTTATGTGGTTGCCCCTGTTGGGAGATTCTATAGTGGTAGCTCGTGTCTATCGTGTTGTTTTAATTCATTATTCAGAGCTATGAGACTAGAAGTGACTTCTTGTTACCCATTACGGTAGGTTTTGATGTGATTTCAGGATGGTTGGTTACGATTTGTGATTTAGATGCTCTACTGGTATGGGGGTTCAGTATGTGTTGTGAGTTCAATAGTGGAATTGAATTAGTGGAAGTTTTCGGTTAGTATGATGTGCATACTACTTGTAATTCAGAGCTGAGGATGGGGTACTCGCGTTTTCATGCGGTTTGATATGTTTGAACCGGGCTGTGGGCCGTAGTGGAGTCATATTAAGTGGGAACATTGTGATTAGTTCATATTCTTTGATACTCCCTTGTGGAATTGATTCGTAGTATGGTACTGATAGGGAGTTGTGCATATCGGACTTGTTCGATAGTTCTCTCATGTGTATTACTTTGCATACTCAGTCATTTTCGCGTTGTGCTAATTGGGTTTTAGCTTGCTAGGTATTTGCCCATGCGGCGTCGGGTGTGACTTGTTGATTTGAGTGAATAGTCATGGTATCTTCATATTTCTTGCATCGTTGTTAGGTCGTGGAGGTTTGGAACAAGGCTCTAGCCAATATGGGGTTAATTGCCGGTGCTGGATTTGGTTAGGGGTAGCTCTTGTGACCAGAGATGTTGTTATGGGCATTTGTGTGATGTGTTACATCGAGTGGTTGTACTTGGTGGGTGTAGGCACGAGTTCTACTACGGGTTGAGGCTGATACCATGTGTTGTGGGGATCGGGTCTTTTAGAAATGATCAGATGGTGAGAAATTAGGTTCTAAGGTTCAGTGTGGATAGGAGGAATAATTTTCAATGGAGATAGTGTTGTCGGGCTTATGTCGATTGGGGTGACGTGGGGTCACCCGCGGGTGTATTCATGTAAGTTCACTCAGTGATTTGATGACTTCAGAATGGTTCTTGGCACGTTCGAGGACGAACATTTGTTTAAGAGGGAAGGAATGTGAAGACCCAACCGGTCATTTTGAGAATAAGCGTCCTTTTCGGTGGCTTAAGATCTCAAACAGCTTCGTATTATGTGTTATGACTTGCGTGTGTGGTCAAGTTCAGTTTTCGAATGATTTGGGATCAATTTGGAAGAAGGATTCTCGTTTTGGAAACATAAGATGTAAGAGTTGCCCGAAATTTGACTTTTGTGTATACGACTCTGAAACGGTATTTTGATGATTCCAATAGTTTCGTATGGTGATTTTGGACTTAGGCGTGCGTCCGGATTTGGATTTGGAGGTCCGTAGGATAATTTGAAGTATTTTGACAAAATTGGAAAGTTGAAGTTTGGGAGGTTGGAAAGTTTGACCGGGAGATGACTTGGTTGATATCGGGCTCGGATTTTGATTCCTAGAATTGGATTAGCTCCGTTAGGTCATTTGGGACTTGCATGCAAAGTTTGAGATTATTCCGGATTGATTTGATATTTTTCGGCGCGAGTTATAGGATTTGAAAATTCATAAGTTTTTTAAGTTCGATTCGAGGTGCGATTCGTAGTTTCAGTGTTTTTTGATGTAATTGGAGGCCTCGAGTAGGTCTGTGTTATATTATAGGACCTGTTGGTATATTCGGACGGGATCCCGAGCGGCTCGGGTCGGATGTGGTTCGAATCATTTTTGGTCATGTTGGCAGTTCCGATGCTGGTTCTTCGCACCTGCGCAAATTTGGCCGCAGGTGCGGATGCGCTTATTGATGGATGCTTCGCTTCTATGAAGGGGAGGTGTTGTGGCGAGTTCCGCTTCTGTGGAGGGAGATGAGCAGATGCACAAGCACTCCTGCAGGGACTCGATCCCTTCTGCGAGTCTGAGTGCGAACTGTGCGTCTGTTTATGTGGTGGGGGCAGGCACTTCTACAGAGTCGCAGGTACGGCAGATGCTCCGCAGGTGCAGTGTTCGGTCCTTTGAGTGATAGTGGCAGATGCAACATTTTGGCTCGCAATGCGAGGCTGCAAGTGCGGCATTTTGTCCACAAATGCGAAGAATTCTAGGCAGAAAGGTTATATACGAGGGTTTGTCATTTTTACCATATTTTGATTTGTAGACCTCGGATTTCAGCTATTTTTAAGGGGTTCTTCATGTGTTCGATTGGGGTAAGTGTTCTATATCCAAAATTGATTACATTGTGATTTCATACTTATTTATATCATTAAATTAGTGGATTAAATGGAAGAAAATGTAAAATTTCGTAAAAATCTTTCAAAATGTAAAATGAGGATTTGAAGGGCGATTCGATGTCGGAGATTGATAATTTTAGAATGGTTGAACTCCTATCGGAATGGGTGTCCGGATTTGTGAATTTTGTCGGATTCTGAGGTGCGGGCCCCAGGTTGACTTTTGGGTTGACTATTTAGTTTTTGTTAAAGATTGAAGCTTTATTATTCGGAATTGTTTCCTATGAGTTTTATTTATGATTCAAAGTTATTTTGCGTAGATTTGAGCCGTCTAGAGGTTTTTTCACTCGAGAAGGTCATTTTAGAGTAACGGTCTAGCTTCTTTGAGGTAAGTATCTTGCCTAACTTTGTGTAAGGGAACTACCCTTTAGGATTTGAGTCATTTGTGTTAATTGTGTCATGTGAAGGCCGTGCATCCGAGGTGACGAGTATATACTCGGGCTTATTTGTGAAAATTTGACCGTTTAGGGATCTTAGGTTCTTATGTTCATTAGACGTGAAGTTGTTTTACCATGTTAAATCCTCCATTTACTAAATTCACCCTTAAGTGTCTTATTTGGAATTGATTGATTCATGTTCTACCTTTGTTGCCAATTAAACTCTTATGTGCCTTAATTGAAGTTGTTGCTTCTTTGTTGTCTTGTTGTCTTTCCCGTAATCGCTTAACCTTAATTGAACTTATTATTATGTCTTCCGTAATTGCTTAACCTTAATTGAAGTTATTATTATTTCTTCTGCAATTATTTAATTTTAATTGAAGTTATTATTATTCCTTCCATAATTGCTTAGCCTTAATTGAAGTTTTGTTATCTCGTTTATTGTTGACATATTCTTAATTGGAGTTGTGATTGTATACGGGTGAAACTGGACCCATGAGACGGTCCAATTTCCGATAAAATAAATCGATTAAGGGACGTGATGACAAGGAGCCGGAGTCGAGGTAAGGGACTCACGAGACAGGTTCCGGGGGCACGACGCCCGCCCTCAAGAATATCGGGGGCGTGACCCCGGTATCAGTCCAAATCTTAAAAGAATTCAGAGAGCATTATCGGGCGACCAAACATGATTAACAGGAGGTCGCGATATCCGTGACATGCCAGATATCGCGGCGTGGATATCGCCACGTACCGGCGGAAATTCGATGATTAGTTAAACAAAATATTTTTTACCTTTTATAGAATTGTACCTAGAATAGGACTCCCCTACTATATAAAGAGGGGTCCGATTATTCATTGAGGATATTGTAACACGCATACCAAGTCAATATACTATTATTTTCCTGTTATTCAAAGCTCTTACATTTGTTGATTAGTGTTTCATTATTATAGGCCCGGGATTGAAGACGAATACCTCATTGAGGCTGCCCTCGAGTTCAAAATCAACCCCCCCCCCCCGGTTTATTTTCAAGCAGTTTGATAATTTATTATATCTCTTATCTGTTCATTCTAGAAATCTTTACTATTTATATTGAATAAATTCATGCATCCTTAAAATCACTTACAAATTTAATTGTTACTCATTTTTTAGGGTAAACAGTTTGGAGCCCATCGTGGGGCTAGGGATAATAGTGGCAATTTGATTCAAATTTCCATAACATACCCTATTTTACACTTGTTCTTGAAGTGTTTTAATTTCAGGTCAAAGTTTAAAATGTCGAACTCCCAATCTGCCCCTCTAAACGTGGATGTTGAGTCCGGTAACCAGTAACGAGGTGCCCCCTTTCGATCCCAATGGAGTTTCGGCCGTAGACCTAATCAACGCCAACTCATATGTGGCCATCAATGCGAATTTGCATACCGATCTTGAGAACAGCATCCGGGGGGGGGGGGGGG
>MCJB01028127.1:44482-66427 GCA_002018475.1 Nicotiana obtusifolia
CCGGGGGGGGGGGGGAGGAGACCAATCGGTAGCCCAAAATACACACGATGGTGAAGGAGATGGGATCAACTTGCGAGTGATCTTCGAAATGCTACAGGCTCAACAGGCTGCGATAGCCTAGCTGCAGAACCAAAGCCGCGCCTCCAGTAGAGTTGAGCCTAAGCCATCTCGGGAAATCACTCGCAGAAATGAATCGGTCACGGAGAGGCCGAGTGAAGCTGAACCCAAGACTAACCCCGAGATCATAAAAATGTTCGAGGAACTGACGAAACGGGAAGAATTGGGAGAAAAGAAAATCGAAGCCAATGAGAAAAAGGTGGAACCTACAATTCTAGGGTCGACCAAATCCTAGGAGCGCAGCCGATATTGAAGGGCCTGGATTCCAAGAAGTTTGCTCAAAAACCTTTTCCTCCAAGCGCAGCTCCGAAGCCAATCCCAAAGAAGTTCTGCATGCACGAGATTCCTAAGTACAACGGAATAACTTGGAGGATGATGAGATCGAGTCCGTCCTACTGAAAAAGTTCAGGGAAACTTTGTCAAAGGGAGCTATGATATGGTATCACAACTTAAGCTCTAACTCTATTGACTCGTTTGCTATGCTTGCAGACTCCTTCGTTAAAGCACTCGCCGGGGCCATCAAGGTCAAGACTAGGAAATTAGACCTTTTCAAAGTGAAACAGAGAGATAATGAGATGCTCAGGGAATTCGTGTCGCTTTTCCAAATGCAACGAATGGACCTACCTCTAGTGGCGGACGATTGGCTTCACAGCAGTTAAAGCAAAATCTGATAGAATATCCGGCTATAACTTGAACCAACGTACATAACTGGTATCAATCAAAAATTAGGGTCGAAGACGATCAGCTTGGAGCCCCTTCTGGGTCTGTTTATCCTGTCACAGCTATTGACAGATCCAAAAAAGACTTTGATCATGAACCAAGATCAAATAGGGATCGGTATCAACCATACAATAGAGACCGAAGAGGTAATAGGTCAGGGTGAAACCCTGTGAGAAGTGAAAGGGGAAGCTATTGAGGCCAAAATAATCGGGGACTCATGAGCAAAAGCGGTTTCGATAGGCCAGTGGGCCTAAGGAAGCACTGAAGTTGTCGGAGTACAACTTCAACGTTGATGTTGTTGCCATCGTGTCTGCCATCGGACGCATCAAAGACACTAAGGTGGCCTCGACCTTTACAATATGATCCAACCCAAAGAGACCCCAACCTAATATGTAAATATCATGGCACACACGGCCACAGAATTGAAGATTGCCGACAATTGAGAGAGGAAGTAGCTCGGCTACTTAACAACGGATATCTCTAAGAATTCCTGAGCAATCGAGCCAAAAGCCATTTCAGAAATAGGGACTCCAATAAGCAGATCGAGCAGGAAGAACCTCAGCACGTCATTAACATGATCATCGGTGGAGTCGACATCCCCCAGGGTCCAATGTTAAAGCGCACGAAAGTTTCCATCACAAGGGAAAAACGGACTCGAGATTACGTGCCAGAAGGAACCTTATCATTCAACGACGAGGACGCAGAAGGCATCGTGCAGACACACAACGATGCACTGGCAATATTGATAATCATAAATAAATCTCGAGTTAAACGCGTGTCAATTGATCTAGGTAGCTCGGCCAATATCATCAGATCGAGAGTCGTAGAGTAGCTGGGTCTACAAGACCAAATTGTGGTTGCAGTCCGAGTCCTAAACATATTCAACATGGTATATGAGACCACTAAAGGAGAGATAACACTGCCGGTGAATATCGCCGGAACCATTCAGGAAGCAAAGTTCTACGTGATCGAAAGAGATATGAGATATAATGCTCTGTTCGGGAGGCTGTTGATTCACAACATGAGGGCAGCGCCCTCGACATTGCACTAGGTGTTGAAATTCCCAATGTTGGGAGGGATTAAAACAATTTACGGAGAACAATCGACGGCAAAGGAGATGTTCGCGGACGATGAGCTGATCCCGATATCCGCACTTTCGACACCAAAGTTTCCGAGCTCGGTCACCAAGGAAGAGACCAAATAGCAATCACCGACGTCGGCCCCAACCGAACCAAAAAGACAGGGAACAGGTGCGAATGACGACTATGGAGTTCTCAGGTCTTTCTTAGCCTCCGACGATTTCGACGCCACTAAATCGACGGTCAAGAAACTGGAGCAAGTCATACTGATTGAGCACGTGACCGATTGCAAGGTATACCTAGGCGCAAGGTTAAGTCCTGAGCTTAGGAAAAAACTCATTAAGTTCCTTATAGCTAACATAGATTGTTTCGCTTAGTCCCACCTTGAAATAACAAGGATCCCACCGGAAATAACTACTCACTAGCTGAGCCTGGATCTGAAGTTCCACTAGGTCAAATAGAAAATGAGACCTTAATCCAAAGTCAAGCATGCATTCATCAAAGATGATGTATCAGAACTCCTTAAAATATGATCCATTCGGGAGGTTAAATACCCGGATTGGTTAGCAAACGTAGTGGTGGTCCCTAAAAAGGGGAATACATTAAGAATGTGTATAGACTACAAAAACTTGAATAAGGCATGCCCCAAGGATTCTTTCCCCCTGTCCAACATCAATCGCATGATCGATGCCACGGCCGGCCACGAGATCCTCAATTTTCTCGATGCCTATTCCGGGTACAATCAAATTCGGATGAACCCGGGCGACCAGGAAAAAACGTCCTTCATCAAGAAGTACGACACCTATTGTTATAACGTAATGTCATCCGGTCTAATAAACGTCGGAGTCACATACCAACGCCTAGTAAATCGGATGTTCAAAGAGCCAATAGGAAAATCAATAGAGGTTTACATTGACGATATGTTAGTTATGCCCCTGCGAGCAGAGGACCATTTGAAACATTTGCAGAAAACCTTCAACATATTGAAGAAATACAATACGAAGCTGAACCCGGAGAAATGCGCATTCAGAGTCGGGTCCGGGAGATTCCTCGGATTAATGGTGTCTAATCGGGGAATCGAGATCAATCCCGATAAAATAAATGCCATAGAGGACATTATCGTGATGGACAATGTCAAGGTCGTCCAAAGGTTAACCAGGCGCATAGCTGCTTTGGGCCAATTCATTTCAAGGTCCTTCAACAAGAGCCATCGGTTCTTCTTGTTATTGAAGAAGAAGAATAATTTCTCATGGACCCCGGAGTGTCAACAAGCCTTGGAAGAACTCAAGCGGTACCTTTCGAGCCCGCCTTTGCTTTATACTCCGAAAGTAGATGAATAATTGTGTTGTACTTAGCGGTATCCGAGATAGCGGTAAGTGGAGTTTCATGACATCCAAATCCACTACTAAAAAGTAAATGGACACGTTCACTTGCAATATAATCTACCCAACTATGAATCGAAGTCGAATCCCACAGAGAACAATATGTAGGCGATTTGGCATGTAAGAGAATTATCACTTCTTATGCTAAGCCAAACACTTACAAAGATTTTGAGAAAATATCTATAACTAATTGCAAAATTATAAACTAAGCTAGAAAGAAAGTGAAATGATCAATGGCTACAAGCATGGATGCAAATGGAATTACACTCAAGTAACGATCAAATGTATTTCACGATTTTACAAATATGAGCGAGTTTATGTTAATTAGCCTCGGGTAATAATTCAATATTAGCTTTTTCCAAAGAATAACAAGACTTCCTAATTGAATTATCCCTAAAATAATTAAAAGATTAAGCACACCCGGTTATGGTTACAAGTAGTTCAATACTATCCCTAGGTAGAATCTATAAAGTGAGGGTTAAAGCCTCAAGTTCTTGTTAATTAATCTTTCCCAACCCCAAATTATCTTTCTCAAAATTAATTCGAAGTAAATGGGAGAGTCCTAGGGTTAGCTAATCCCTTTGGAAACATTAAAGAACAAGAATAATTAAAGAAATAATAACTCACTTCAATATAAATAAAAATCGTTCAATACATAAGCACAACAAGATATTTAATCCACACTTTAAATAAGAACATTTCCATAAAGAAGATTCAAGTGTTGAAAAAAATACTACACACTTAGATATAAAATACAAAGCAAGGAAATGAAGAAATGAACATAAATGGGTAAGAAATTCTCAACCAAAAGCTTCAAATCTTCAAGACCCAAGTGTGTGTGCAAGAACCCTAGCTCAAAAACTTGTGTTCTCTAGTCAAGAGACTGAAAATAAGCTAAAGATATTTTACAAATGAGCTGGATCGTGTATTAAATGATTTTGGGGTCAAAAACATAAAATGCCAAAAGTGTCCAGATTTCTGCCCAGATTTGAGAATCGCGTTCGCGAAAACGGGCCTGCGATTGCAAAGAGTAATGCTGTAAAGCATTGCGATCGCAAAACAGAAATCGTGTTCGTAGGGTACTTGACAGCCGCCGATCAGCTTCTTCATCGCGTTCACAGAATTTGCCTTGCGTTTGCGATGTATATTTTCCTGGCCTTCTACGATCGTATGTCAATGTTCGCAATCGCGAAGTGCATTGTCTGGCAGCAGTCTTTTTTTTTTTTTTTAATTATAACACATTTTGACTTGATTTCTTCCATATCTTCTCTAAGTCACTTGATACCTAAAATATGCCAATAAACCTCAATAAATGCTTTAGTATCAAGAAGAGATAAGTTGGTAAAATACCAACTTATCAAACCCCCAAACTTAAACTATTGCTTGTCCTCAAGCAATTCAACAACTAAGATCATCTTTCAATAAAATCATCAATTAAGCTCAATGGCATACCAAACACCATTTCAAGTCAAAGGGGTCAAATAAAGCACAATCTAGTGACTTTGGTTGGTACAAACAATTAATCCAAAGCATATGAATTGCCAACAACTTCTCATTTCAATTCAAGTGCTCAAACACTACATTAATCAAAGTAGCAACCAAGTCATGACACTAAAGATTCAAAATTTGCCTCATTATCACCACAATTTTCTTTTGTTCATTCCTCCCAATTGGAGATTGGATTAAGTTCACAACCCAAAATTTTGATGTGCCCTCACACTTAAGAGAGAATCCCAACTTATAAATTATAATTTAAACACACATGGGTATCGAATGGAAAGAATTAACTCTCTCTCTCACAAAGATATTCAAATGTACATCAGTATTTGATATAGGCTTGCCCTTCATGTATTTCTCCACTAATGTAGACACACTTGGTTCAAAATCAAGTAGGACTTAAAGGATTGTAATGTAGGTTTTTGGTTAAGGTAGGGCACACTTTTGGATAAGAGTGACTCAAAACCTCCCTAAGCACTACAATTTGCAACAATTAAAGCACATTTCCTTCAAAAACTTTTTTCATCCTTTCTTCACTTTTCATTCCGCACCTAATCTTCCCTTTATTCACAACTCCTTATTTTTCCTTCCTTTTTCTTCTTTCTTACTCAAGGAAGGTTCACTATTTATTTATTTTTGGTTACCTTTCACCTTTTAAGCAACTTCCACATCACAACTTTTCTAACCTTCACCCCCAAACTTAAGGTTTTAGCCTATGTTTACACTTTCAAAGTACTTAGGGAGGTAGGGTGCCAAAAGATAGATCAATAAAGAAAGAAGGGTTAAAACATGTTACATGGTTGCCAAAGAAAATTTTTAAAGGCTCAAAAGGGGTTGACTAGGGAAAATATGCAAGGGTAGGAAATTGACTAATTAATATCATGTTTACACCGATCGGATTTAAAAAAGTCCTTCGCCCCTTATCTTCTCGTTTAAAGCACAATAACAGTCCAAGGAAGGCCTAACATCATTTTTTAAACTAAGTTAGTCTAGGATTTTGCCTTGAAGCACATTCTGGGCAAGTTCTAGACTACAAATAATGCAAAAGAACTCACAGCAAATCTCATCACACATGGCACATGCAAACTCGAGTGACTTATGAATCCAAAATCCAATTAAAACCAATGAACCTAACGAAAATCGCATATAGCCTAAAAGACTATTTAATGAATCAAAGAGCCAAGAATAGAACCTAAAAGTCACAACAAGAATTATCACTTCAATCATTTTTCATTTTAAAGATCAAGACTTCATATGCCACATTTTAAATCATGTTGGTACCAAACAAGCCACGCGTTGGTTTATAGACCAAAAGATTACACCCAATAACCAATTTATTCACTACTAGATACTAAGCTAACTAAAAAAAATATTTACCTAAAAAATATTTTTTTAAAAAACTAGACAAGACTAATCCCTTAAGAAAGTTATCATGCCATCCATCATAGGAAAAAGTCACCCGGTTCGACACAAATTATTTTCTTGGAAAAGAATTGCGGCATAAAGAAAAACCAAGGAGTTTAATTAATACTAATACAAGTAGATAAAGCAACAAAACAAGAAAATAAAAATTAATGCTAACATGCTAGAAATAAACTATAAAATATCACTAATAAACTATAACATTAACCAATCTACACATGTTCACAAAAATGGTCATGCTCCACATACATCCATCATATATAAATGAGCCACCCCCAACCTAAAGTGCTGCACTGTCCTCAATGAAACTAAACAAAACAAGAAAAAATGAAAGAGGTGCTCCCTGAAACTGCATCACTCCGAGCTGGAGGTATTGGGAACTGTGAGTTCCAAGTCATCCTCGTCGCCGTCATCTGATCCACAAAATTTTCTCAATGCGCTCATCATCTTGGTCAAGAACTTACGTTTCTTCTTTTCATGTTCTCTCTAGTTCAGCTGCCTTCGCTCAATCTTACCCAATTTGACTTTAATGGCTTGCTGCTCCTTAGCAAGATCTGACAAAGTTGGAACCTTTCCTTAGCCAGCTGGACTTGCAGATTGCCCTTTCCAGACGGTCCAGAAGGGAGACCAGCTACAAGCTGGCGGACCTCTGTCTCCATGCCATAAATCTTGCGAGAGATATACCTGAGTGTGAGGGGTCCCGGCTCAAGTGGTACAATAGCAATACAGGTCTCTATGGCATCTGTGGGAGAACCGAGTATCTCAGTGATGGTGTCAGGAAACTAGCCAAATGAGGGAGATGCTACATTAATCTTTCTTTTCTTCTGTGCACTCCCTGCTCTCTTTCTCAGCAATGGATGAATGAGCTTCTTTAGGTTCTTTTCCCTCTCTGTACGTCTCTTCTCCACCCCCGCCTCATAGCATAAATGAGTGATCAGGGATGGGAAGAATAAACTCTTAGTCCTCTCTGCAACAACCTCTACTATCTCATCAATAATAAGCTGTCCCACATTCACTGGTGTGCCCTCTATGATCGTGCAAATCACCTTTGCCTTCTCAAGTGTAACCTCTGTCTCATTACGTGAAGGCATGACTCGAGCACAGATAATGGAGAGCCAAGCCTTAGCCTCGGCAGTGAACTCAGAATACTTAATCCTTGAGTGATTTCTTATCTAGTTCGGCATCTTTCCACCGTGCAAATGGTCCACAAACCACTGTGTGCCCAAGTCTTTAGCTATATCCCTGTACACCTTTCAGCATTAGGAAGATTGTAATATGCATTTATCAGTTCTAGATCAAAGCAGACTTGCTTGCCCTTGACAGTAACAACCAAATCATTCTTGAAACAGTCTCCACAGCATTTGCATAAAATTCTCTTATCACTTCATGATTAGATGTTCTTGGTTCTTCCGCAAAGCAAATCCATCCACTCCATACTAATCTTCCATGGAACTCGGGCCATTGTCCTTCAAGGTCAGTCAAGAGAATGACTTTTTCCTTAATCATGCTTCTACACAGCTATTTGTCGTAGCGGTGGGAACATCTTAGTGATGAGAATATGTCCCGATCAAACTACTCCTCTTCGGCAACTTGTTCAACATATTCTTGAACATTTTCATTTTATGTCGAAGCCATTTTCAAGCTCAAAGTACCTAAAAAATGAGTAAACATGTTAAACGCCTGTATGGACACTTAGAGCATTGTATTAGGAGGTATTTAGGCCAAAGAAAGCGATCAAAAAACCTTAAGGTAAGAAATGGCGAAGGTACTATTTTGCTGCCTGGGCTTCATTGAATTGCAATCGCGGAACTGGGCACGCGATCGCGAAGAACAATTGGTTTTCCAGCCGAAATAAAGCTACGCGATCGCAGAAGAATACTCGATGAACAATTTTGGTTCTCAGCAGAATTCGACCTACGCGATCGCGGAATAGGGCATCGCGACCGCGAGGGTCTTCTTCCTCGCCCAGTAACAGCTCATTTAGGCATTTCATCAAACAGTTCGTATGCCCCAATTTTCTTAGCAAGTTCACACCATCAACCCATGGATTTTTACCCCGAAATTTCACAGAACCTCACTCAAACTCTCAACCAATCTCTCACAGCAAACAAGCACGCAAAGCACACAACATTCTCATTTGACCAAAAAAAAAAAACTCAAGCCCTAAAACCTTAAAATTATGGTTGCCCTTCTACTATTTCACGATAAAAATTGGAAAAAGTGAGAGTTAAGGGAGAAACCCACTTACCTTGAGGATGACAAGCGAGTGATGCAATAGAATTGAAGCAAGAGGAGGATTGGAGATGGTTTCCAGGGGTTAGGGGAGTAGGAGGCAGTCGTTTCTTTGTTTGGGGCAAAGTGGGTGTCCTTTATTATTTCCAGTGTTTAAATGTTTAGAACTTACCTACTGCGATTGCGTGTCAATACCAGCGCTCGCGCAAAACAAACTTACCAAAAAGACGCGATCGTGTTTCTTTTACTGCGATCACGTAGGGATAGCAAAATTTACTTTTCCACGAACGCAGAGCTTTTTATGCGATCGCGAAGTGCAACAGTTTCTTGCATTTTTCATTAGCTACTATTTTTTTTTTGTCCGGTCACCTCGATCTGCTCAAATCAACTCCAAAAATTGTGAAACTTGGTAGATTAGTCAAAAATAATATACTAAACTATTCTAAAAAAGAAAATTTCAAAAATGACTAAAAATTTTGAGATCGATGGGTTGCCTCCCTCCAAGCGCCGCATTTAACGTCGTAGCACGATGCAAATCAACATTACCACTTTTCTTGCCACTTGGACGATATGAATTGGGCACCTAACTTGGACTCAAGCTTGTGACCACGAGCAGTGGGGGGTGGTAAGTAGATGATCAAGCCAAATACCATTTGCTTCATTTTGCATTTCTTAGCTTTCATGTGCGGAATGTCATTTTGCCTTCTTGTACTTTCAAATTGCAAGATGTATCGCTTTTGATTCTCCTCTTCGCAGTCCCTCATTGAATCGTGTAGTTCAATTCCAATATCACCACACTATTCCAATGTCGAGAAATGCTTGGAATGTGACAATAACCTCCCAACTTGCAACTTTTTTCGGATTTTGACATTCTCTTTTTCCCCCGAACTAGAGTCAAATTCAACCATCTTCTCAACAACACCGGTTGACTCTAATTCTATTTTTTTTTTTGGCATCACCAACAAGTATGAAGTCAGTTGGTGGATGTTCAATTCTTGATTCCTCAAAATAAAGATCACTTTCTTCCTCGAAGTTAGACTCTTCTTGATCTCTTTCCACACTCTCAAGTTGGTAGGCATAGTGAGCCTCAACCATTATTTTCATTTGATCTTCCAAAGTGCTCTCGAATGCCAAGTTGTGCTTCTCCTCATTTTCAAGTGGCCTCCAACATGAGCATCATCCTCTCATTTTGAGCATTTGAGAGTTTTTCGTGATTTTGATCAAGTGCCATAGAAGGATTTTCGGCTTCAACCTCTATGGAAAGTTCTTGGCTATCATTCACTTCCGAAGCTTTTTGGACCTCTAAAGCTTCAAGAATTTCTCCTGTTTGTGAGTTCAACCTTTCAAGCGCCAAATCATTTTGGAGACTATTTTCCAAAAGCTCCTCCAAGGCACTTTGCTCTTTGTTTCCTCCTTCAAGTAGGCATTCCACCATGAGCTTGAACTCTCCATTTTGTCCATGCTCAACTTCTTCCACTTCCATATCCCTATACTTGTTATCACAAAAAGTAGAATCATCATAGCGGGAGTTTGGGGAAGGGAAGGAAAAATAAGCACAATTATTCCAAAGATCATTTTGACCACCACACTTATCACAAATACTCCACTCATGGGTTTGAGATTGTGTGCACAATCCACCCCGGGAGAATTTAAACAGTTTTGCCACGAGTGTGGTCCTCTACAATAAGGAAAAGGGTCATCAAAGTATGAACAACTACTATTCGACCAATTTTCATTAGGCAATGCCATTTTTCAAACTAAGAATAAAAACAAGAAACAAATAAGAAAATAAACCAAGATAACAAAAATAATTACACAAATATTCACAAGTTTGGACCAAATCATGTACGCTTACTTCTCAAACAACCTAAATACGCCAAATTATTCCCCGGCAACGACGCCAATTTTGATGACGTCCAAATCCACTACTAAAAAGTAAATGGACACAGTCGCATGCAATATAATTTACCCAACTATGACTCAAGGTCGAATCCCACAGAGAACAATATGTAGGCGATTAGACGTGTAAGAGAATTATCACTTGTTAGCTAAGCCAAACACTTAGAAAAGTTTTGAGAAAATATCTATAAATAATTTCCAAAATATAAACTAACCTAGAAAACAAGTGAAATGATCAACGGCTACAAGCATGGATGCAAATGGAATTACACTCAAGTAATGATCCAATGTATTTTACGATTTTACAAATATGAGCGAGTTTATGTTAATTAGCCTCGTGTAATAATTCTATATTAGCTTCTTCCAAAGACTAACAAGACTTCCTAATCGAATTATTCCTAAAACAATTAAGAGATTAATCACACTCGGTTATGGCTACAAGTAGTTCAATCTTATCCCTAGGTAGAATCTATAAAGTGAGGGTTAAAGCCTCAAGTTCTTGTCAATTAATCTTTCCCAACTCCAAATTATCTTTCCCAAAATTAATTCAGAGTAAATGGGCGAGTCTTAGGGTTACCTAATCCCTTTGAAAACATTAAAGAACAAGAATAATTAAAGAAATAATAACTCGCTTAAGTGTAAATAAAAATTGTTCAATACATAAGCACAACAAGATATTTAATCCACACGTTAAATATGAATATTTCCATAAACAAGATTCAAGTGTTGAAAAAAATACTACACACTTAGATATTCAGTACAAAGTAAGGAAATGAAGAAATGAACATAAATGAGTAAGAAATTCTCAACCAAAAGCTTCAAATCTTCAAGACCCAAGTGTGTGCAAGAACCCTAGCTCCAAAAATTGTGTTCTCTAGTCAAGAGACTGAATATAAGCCAAAGATATTTTACAAATGAGCTGGATTGTGTATTAAATGGTTTTGGGGTCAAAAACGTGAAACGCCAAAACTACCCAGATTTGAATCGCGTTCGCAAAAATGGCCTGCGATCGCGAAGAGTAATGCTGCAAAGCATTGCGATCGCAAACCAGAAACCGTGTTCGCGTAGGGTACTTGACAGCCGATGATCAGCTTCTTCATCACGTTTGTAGAATTTGCCATGCGTTCATGATGTATATTTTCCTGGCTTCTGCGATCCCATGTCAATGTTCGCGATCGAGAAGAGCATTGTCTGGCAGCAGTCATTTTTATTTTTATTTTAACACATTTTGACTTGATTTCTTCCGTATCTTCTCTAAATCACTTAATACCTGAAATATGCCAATAAACCTCAATAAATGCCTTAGTTTCTCAACAAAATCATACAAAAGCCTAAGTATCAAGAAGAGATAAGTTGGTAAAATACCAACTTATCAGAGTCCTAGTGCGGAAGAGGAAGGTACGCAATTTCCTATCTACTATGTTAGCAGAACTCTAGGCGAGGTTGAAACAAGGTATCCTCACCTGGAAAAATTAGCGCTCTCCTTGCTAAACGCCTCTAGGAAGTTAAAATCGTATTTTCAATGCCATCCCATATGTGTCATGACTACTTACTGTTGAGGAACATAATGCATATGCCCGAGCTTTCGGGACGATTGGCCAAATGAGTCGTGGAAATAAGCGGGTACGATATCGAATATCGACCCTGAACCGTCATCAAATCTCAAATTTTGGCAGACTTCATGGCGGACTTCACGCCGGCCCTAATACTCGAGGTCGAGAAGGAATTGTTGTTAAACTCGGGGACCTCCTCTAGAATCTGGACCCTCTTTACAGATGGTGCCTCGAACACAAAGAGGTCCGGACTTGGCATCGTGTTGAATCCACCGATGGGTAATATAGTTAGGCAATCTATTAGAACTGTAAAATTGACTAATAACAAGGCTGAGTATGAGGTCATGATTGCAGGTCTCGAACTGGCTAAAAGCCTAGGGGCCGAGGTGATTGAAGCTAAGCGCGATTCCCTCCTTGTGATGAACCAAGCAATGGAACGTTCGAAGTGAAAGAAGAACAAATGCGAAGGTACTTGGATAAACTACAGGAGACGTTACATCAGTTCAAAAAATGGACTTTGCAACATGTACCTCGGGATCAAAATAGCGAAATCGATGCTCTTGCTAACTTAAGACCGTCGGTTGATGACGATGAATTCAACTCGGGAATGACCGTACAACTCATGAAATGGGTATTGCAAGAAGGTCACGCTGAGATAAACTCGACAAGCTTAACTTGGCACTAGAGAAAAAAGTATATAGATTATTTGAAGACCGGAAAACTGCCCTCGGACGGCACAAAGGTGGCTAAGTTCATCTTGTCCGAAGACAACACCCTATTTAGGAGAACGTTCGGTTGCCCACTCGTCAAATGTTTGGGACCGGGAGATACCGGATATGTTTTTAGGGAAGTTCACGAAGGCACCTGCGAGAACCATTTGGGGGTTGAATCGTTGGTTCGTAAGATAATCAGAGTAGGCTACTAATGGATCGACATGGAGAAAGACGCAAAGGAGTTTGTGCGAAAATGCGACAGATGTCAAAGGCATGCACCGATGATTCATCAGCCCGGGGAGCTACTACATTCGGTCCTTTCACCCTAGCCGTTCATGAAATGGGGAATGGACATTATTGGTCCCTTGCCATGGGTACCTAGTAAGGCTCAATTTATATTATTTATGATTCATTATTTTTCTAAATGGGTGGAAGCCAGGCATTTGAGAAAGTTAGGGAGAAGGAAGTTATTGACTTCATTTGGGACTACATAATATGCCAGTTTGGAATGCCGGCCGAGATCGTGTGCGACAATGGAAAGTAGTTCATCGACAGTAAAGTGAGTAAATTTTTTGAGGACCATAAGATCAAAAGGATCCTATCGACACCCTATCACCTTAGTGGGAACGGGCAAGCGAAATTTATGAACAAAACCATACTCCATAATCTCAAGAAAAGGTTGACCGACGCCAAAACAAAATGGAAAGAAATTTTGCCCGAAGTCCTGTGGGCATATCGTATGTCCTCAAAATCTAGTGTCGGGGCCACGCAGTTCTCGTTGGTCCACGATGCTGAAGCGCTAATACCGGTCGAAGTAGGAGAACCGAGTCCCAGGTTCCGATATGCGACCAAAGAGTCAAACGGTGAGGCCATGAGCACGAGATTGGAACTGTTGGACGAGAGGCGTGAGGCCTCCCTCGCCGGTTGGCAGCCCAAAAACAACGGATCGAAAGGTATTACAATTGACGAGCCAACCTCCGACACTTGGTGTTAAGAAAAGTGATACTAAACACCCGGAACCCGAACGAAGGTAAGCTGGGACTGAATTGGGAAGGTCCGTATTGAATTATTGAGATAACCGGCAAAGGATCATATAAACTCGAAGTAGGAAATAGTGAGCGATTACCAAACAACTGGAACATGGCCCACTTAAAACGGTACTACTGCTAAGTTACGACCCTATTCATTCTTTTCTTTACATATATTATGAATCGAACTAACACTTGCAGGCAACGACCAATGAATGGTGCAGTCATTAGGCCTGAAAGCACACGTTGCACTCACTACAGCAAAAATGGTTTTTAGCGGCCATTATATTTCCCTTTAGCGGCAACAGAAATTGTCGCAAAACCTTTACGACAATTAATTATTTGCCATTGTATCCAGCGTCGCTAAAGATTTTAGCGGCAATTTTATCAAGTGCTGGTAAAGACACTAATTATTGCCGCTATAAGTTATTACTTTTACCAACATTTATTTACTAGCAATTACAATAGCCACTAAAATTGCCTTTGAAATATGCTAGCTCATATATCAACGGCCATTATATTGCCGTCAAAGACCCATTTATTGCCAATAAGAAAAGGATATTCTCAGCGGCAATTACAATAACTAAAACTACTCTTGATTTGCCTTTATACGTGCATTTAAAAATCTTTCTTAATGCTGGTAATAATTAGAGGAAGATTTTTCATATAATACTAATGCCAGGAAAATGTTATACCTATTTTTCATTCATCTTGATTCAAACATTATCAATAAATAATACTTGACCTTAAAAATTTAATAAAAATGTACACAAGTTTGTAAAAATAAAACATATCAATACCCAATTTTAACAAAAATATAATGTATTTTATTAAATTCATTACAAAGAAAGACTTCTATTCCATAGTAACAAAGTGTTAGCAACATAAACGGAAAAATAGATCTTTGAATCTAATGCCATTTCAAGTATAACAAATATCTCTTCAACTCATGATGGTAACGAAACTCATCCACATGTTAAAGTTCTAAACATCATAGTGTATGACCTGAAGCAATTTAAAAAGTGAATATTAACATCATGACTTACGACATTCCTTTACCAACAATCAGAAACAATATATACCGAGTGAAGAACTACAAGTTGTTCGCTACACCAACCCTTTTTAAAAGCTAAAATACCACCCTACGTAGCAATTAAATAATCTTTGAGAGAATAGATTGATCTAGATGTTGCTGTGTCATCAATATACCAATCATTCTAGATAATTAACATAAATACTTTACATGGGCATTCAATTGCATATTTAGGAAACCGCAGGAAGATAAACAACTTTATCTGCCAAATTTCTGTTCTCTTTAGACAAATCCACAACTCGGTAGTTTTTTGTATGTGAAATATATAATTTTAATCTACAATCAAATTTTTATCATGAAAGGAGTGAAGTCGAAATAAGCTGCAAAAGAGAAATGATATTCCATTAAATACAAATAGAAAAATCACTATTTTTAAGGCATACTATAAAAAATTAAAGAGCTATTTTGAAACTACAAGTAAATGGGTGCACTCACATGCCAGCATCAACTATGTTCTTCCCAACAATTCAATACCTCTAATCTCTTTCTGGACTATTTTTATACTTCCTGCACTTCGGTATCTTCTTTTAATTCATCAATTTTTCTAAGTCGAAGTTAACCAAGATGATGGATCGTGGTGCAGAGACTTGTCAAATACACAAAGTTCCAACTCTTACAGAGACTGCAATTCATTTCATTCCATTGAAGGTGAAAACTCATGATAGGGAATAACAAGCAACACCAAAATTTAGACACTAACTAATAATAATTATAGTCTTTGAGTGTCTAAGACAATCTTCTATATATTCCACTATCTTCCTGCTGGAGAAGGAAAAAAAAAAAGCAAGAACCAAAAGATACAGCTTCACCGTGCATCTTCCTCCAAAAGAGCATCTTTTAGTGGGAGAATTCTTAGAAATGTCCATCTGCGATAAAGATGCAAATTTGTCAAAAGAATTTTGTAGAGGAACTCTGAAGCTTTTTTGAAGCTTTTTTGTTCTTTAAAAAACTTCATAGATAGAAATGCATACATCTTTAAGTTTATCACAGCAAAGTGCAAAGTCTTACTATATTATCAGGCTTCTTTCTTATAAATGTACTTGTTCTTCCAGATCACCGGCAACTCAAAGTTGTTTTATTTCTTTTAGAATCAATTTCACATGAGACATATCTACAGATCACTTTTCCAAATGCAGTAACTTTCAATCAAACACATTAAAAGTTTTATATGGATATTAATCGTCACGATCCAATGGAAGAATCAATCACATTAACAGTCATGTAAAAAATAAAAGAATTGTACCATAATAGAAATATCAGAGAGAAACACTTGCGCATGTAAAATATAAAAGTAGAAATATCCCCCACACATGAGCAAGGTCCAGATAAATGCCCAACATTTCTTCTCACATTGTATAAAGCATCTCGCTTGGGGAATTATGACTTTGATGCTAGCAGAAAGAGAACCAAGGTGTGAATTTGCAGAGTGGTGATAATAGAAGCAATCATTATTGTGTATCTTGTTCTTTACATTAATGAATCCTTAATTTAAGTTAATAGTATTCTTGTCACTGAAGATTTTTCATGAAGAGGATAAAACTAGCATATGAGCTAACAAATTTTGGTCTCTTTCGTTTTTACTTAAATGATAAAACGGTGTGATTCCTTAACAATGATTGGTGATAATTGTAAAAGAAAAGGATAACTCACTAGTGGATGCATAGTTAGTTGATCCTGATAAAATTCTGGTTCAAAGCATATTCACCAATATATATTTGACAGGGGAAATTCTCCCATCAATCATAACCACCTTACTAACCTGCCTAGCTGAGGAAGGTTTTCAATTCAAAAAGGCCAGGTTTGTTAGTAAGGAAAATATTCGTTGACACGTACAGGATTCATCATAACTCATCAGTTTGAAGCATCTCAAGGGACAAACTACACTTAAAGTAAAGCTTCTCAAATAGAGAATAGCACACAGAAAATACAAGACACTAACATTTATACTAAGCAAGTTTTACCAATATGTGCAGTACATTCGTTGGTGGTGGAGCAGAGATTGGGTTTTTTTTATTTCTCCCCAACATCATATCAAACAATGTCAAATGCAATATAAATAACTCGAAAGAAAATAAAGAAATAAAATCACTACTGTTTATGTAAAAAGAAAGAATAAAACAAAAGTTAAGATTGATTTTAACCTCAAGAATTTGAAGAAAACTGAAAAACCCTGCAATTGAACAACCAATGCTTTTGGTTTTAATGATTAGCCTCGAAACAAAAGGTAATATGTCAACAAATTTGGTTATGGACGAAAAAGCGTTGCTAAGGAAACTAGGGTTTTGCCTAAAGGTGTCTTTTGATGCATAGAAATTACAAAGAAGAGAATAAGTATGAACACTACCCGGAGACAATTGTCATAGTAATAAAACTGGAAGGTGCCATGTCATTGAGGAATTCTAAGAGATGGCACCGAAACACGTAGGACCGGCGATGATGGAAGGAATGAAGCAATTCTTAGAACTTAGAACGAAGGGATTTGAGATTTTAGGGAATTTGAGGGAAAGACTTATTTCAAATTTTAGTTTTTACTGGCCATTACCTTTATTTACCACTAACAAATAATTATTGCTGACCAAAACCTAATTGCCGTTAATACTTGAACTCGGAGAACAAGAATAGCGGCAAAAAGTGTATTGTCATTAAATAATTGCCGCTAAAAGCACCTTTTGTTGTAGTGACTCTTTTTCCCTTGAACCAGTTTTGTCCCAAATGGGGTTTCCGGCAAGGTTTTTAACGAGGTAACAGTAGATCATGCTAACTTAGAATTGAAGACCGGCTATGAACCGAAGTCGAGGGTCACATCAACAGTATCCGAGCCCTCTCTATGATTGGCCTCGAATACTGGGGCCATCACCCTCGGATAATGATTTTAGCAAGGAAAACAACTTTGTGCTCAAACATCCTGGGCTCGGTGGATAAGATTTATTGTAAGGGCCAAACAGTCAAATAAACCATGCCCGCATAGACCACTTAAGCCATAACACGAAGCTTGTACACATTTGCAATCTTATTTGTTGCGCACAGAAATGAAAGAAAGTTTCTACCTTGCAGATACACATTTTGTCTCTTAAAAACTACTACATTTTATTCCTTAAGGACATCGAGCCCAAGGGCCACCTCTATCCGGATCCAAGATATCACCCTCGCTCGGGAGTGTCATCCATGGTAAACTTGGATGGCTCGGACTGTCAAAGCCATGGGCACAAGAACCTATTAGGCAGTGCCCGAACTTTAAAGGCTACGGCCACCCCCACTGGGGGATCGTCGTCCTGGGCAAGCCCGAACAGCTCGGGTATCGAAGCCCGAGGTAATAAGCCTATTGGGCAATACCGGAACTTAAAAGGCTATGGTCATCCTAGAAATGGCTCGAAGACGTCCGAAACCCGTAACCAAAACATAAGACCTTCAAAAATTCCAAACCGGTTAAAAGGCTAACCTCAACAAAATTATAATCTAAAAACTTCTAAATAAGCACTTTGGGGAAAGCTTCCGGTCATACCAAGACCCTACGAGTTTTAAGCAAAATTACATCGAGAACAAGCCTTGTTCGAACCTCCGAACAAAACCCTATTACTACGTGCTTAGGCATTTGAAATGTTTGCAATCGTAAAGAAAAATCCAAAAGAAACAAACTTGAAAATTGCCAAAGGGAAAAAAGAAAAGCAAGCCTTGTATATATATAAAGATCTTTACAAAGGCTAAACGGCCTCAACAAAATGTACAAAAATACAAAAACAAAGAAAACCTACAAGGCACCTAAGCCTGATCTTCGTTGGAGCCTGCCTCTTCACCGGGACCATCGGGGTCTTCTCCGCCCTCGGATTCACTGGAACCCTCGGAGCCTTCCTCGTCCTCGGGATCTGCCAACTTCTTGGCCTTAGCCTCGAGCCTCTAGAGTTTTCTATCTCGGCCGAAAGGTCGAAACCTCGAGCATGAACTTCCTCGAGAGCCTCTCTTCGGCCCTAGTTATTTCCGCCACTGACTTGGCCATTGTAAGCTCCTTGCAAAGGGTATCCCGTTCAGTAACGGCCGAGCCCAGTTGAGACTGGAGGTCTTCGATTTTTTGGGACCAGACCTCAGCTTTCTCCCTTGCCACTCGAAGTTAGACCTCTACCGAGGCTAGCTGCTCTCGGACAGTCTCCTTTTCCGAAGCCAATCAGTCCATTTTGCCCTTCCACTCTTCGGCTATGGCCTTCACCTCGTCCATCTCATCTCGAAGCTGGTCGATCCGATCAAGCTTCTGCGGGACCTGTACGTTTTAACCGTTAGTCGCCAAGCATAACTCGTCATCACTAACTTCAAAGATCTTTACCTATTCCACCAGGTCGGCATGTTCTTTCTAAGCCACGTCCAACTCAGCCCGGAGATTCTTGACATTTCCTTCGCGTTGCTCGTTGAGAAGTTTATACATGTCCCTCTTCTCAGCAAGCTCTTTGACCTTGGCCTCGTGTTGGCTAAGCTCATCCCAGTACCGGAGAAAGGTTTCATGGTGGAGCACCGAGGCCTGCAAAAGATGAAAAATAAAAGGCATTAGAGTCATCAAAAATTGAATTCGAAGATACAAGAGTGTAAAAACACTTTACCCAGTTCAGCACCTATTGTGGTTCGTTAAACAAGCATGGTGCATCCACCTCATTCATTTTTGCCTTGTCTTTTTCGGTTACCAGGCACCGGAGGTAGCTAGCTACCCTGACAGGGGCGGAAAGAACCCGGACATCCTCCAGGATGGTGATAACAATTGTTCGCTTCCGGCCAGGATCTATGCTCGGAGGGGGAAACCGGTTGACCAACCTCGGACTCGAGTTTGGCCCACCGACCTCCGAGGATGAACTTTTCTTCGGCACCTCTAAGTCACTAGACCCCGGAGAAGTCTTCCAGGGAGGTTGAGTCTACACTATCAAAGAAGCATCGTAGGGGATCCTCCGCTACATGAGCCCCTTCATTGGATCGCTCTTTCGTCGCTCGGGCTTCATCGAACATGGACTCTGTGAACGAGGGCGATACTGAAATTTCTATAACACCAGGTGGGGTGGAGCCGGCGCCTCGAGAGCTCTCGGTCCTCACCTTATAACCGGCTTCATGAACTTGAGGGGGATTAGCCTTGTTGTTTCCCCCTCGGCTATCATTCGTTCCTCGAGGATAGAAGGCTCACAGGCCACAAAAAGTTCGCCCTCCTCGGACTCCTCCCTAAGCCGGTAGAGTAATTCCGAGTCAAGCACTCGGGAGCTGGAGCTTTTCATTGGCTTACGAGCTACCTTCTCCTTGGTTTCTTTTTCTCCAAGCTCGGGGAACTCGGAGCCCTCTTCCTTTTCTTCTCTCCTGTTGCGGCTCCGGGCTGCCCTAAAGTAGAAGGACCAGGAAGCAGATCATCACCCCCTACCAAGGGCCTAAGCTCGATGGTCTTAGGCCGTCCTGCAAAAAAGAAGAGAAGCAATAAGGACATAGTGTTAAAAAAAAAGTCTAGTGCAACTTACTCGGAGAGAAGAATCTTACTATGAGAACGGGCCTCCCAGCGGTCCTTCCAGAGCTCGCGCCACGAGCGTTCAACATAAGGGATCTACGAACAAATGCCTCCGATCCACTCCTTAAGCCGAGGAATGACGTTTGAGACTCGAGTGAGGACTGCACCACAGCAAGCACCAATGAGAAAAGAGAAGATAAAACATAAAATCCAACATTTTAAACGAGTTATACTTACGCGATACGTTCCACTTCTCGGGAAATGGCCTCCACTCGGCAGGTATCAGGTCAGCGGTCCTCACCCAGACAAAGCATCCTTGCCAACCCCGCTCTCGGTCCTCGTCGATACTTGAAAATTGGGCTTTGCTGGCCCGACGAACAAGCTTTATCAGTCCCCCCCAGAAGATTCGGGGACTATACAAGCGTAGGAGATGATCGATGGTGAACGTACATGAGTCGATTTTGTTCACAAAGAATCAGAGGAGGATCACGATCCTCCACAGTGATGGGTGGATTTGGCCGAGGCATACGTTGTACATCCTGCAAAAGTCCAAGATGATCGGGTCCACCGGGCCCAATGTAAAGGGATAAGTGTAAACACTCAGATATCCCTCAACATGGGTAGTGATGTCGTCGTCGGGCTCGAGAATCACTACATCCTTATCCGCCCAGCCACAGTCCTTTCGAAATGCAGGAAGAACGACCTCAGTAATAGAGCATATGTATTGTGACAACACCTCGCATCAACCTTGAACCAAAGAGAGCTTTTCGACCCCCCTGGAGATGAAAATTTTCAAGGGGGGCTCCGCTGCCGGTTCATCAGTGGCCACGCCAGGAGCGGACCTCTCGAGGGCACCACATCAGGGGCGGTCTCCTCGACCTCAGTGGTCGGCTGCGAAAAAGAAGGAGCATCTTTCTGGGGAACAATCTTGAAAATCTTTTCCATTTTATTTGGATAAGAAAGTTTGAAAGTATGAAGGAGAATGAGGAGATAAAGGGTGAGAACTAGTTAAGAAAATCAAGCACATTGGCTTAAGTGAGGAGTAAAATAAAGGTTGCAATCTGAAGAGCGAAGGTAATAACATTGAAGGATGAAGGAAGGCAGTGATATCTTGAAGGATCGAAGGTAGAAGCTTGGTCAAAAGTAGAAAATGAACGAAAGAAGGGGTATTTATAGGGGCTTCGCGTCGTTTCGCATCCAGGAGCGGCCTGCCGACGGCTGACACGCGTTGGGGATCATTATGACGCGACTGACGAGACGTTTCGATTTCTTTGTCATTTTGTGTCACAGCACGTTGGAGAAGAGATCGAAGAACTCATGTCGTTCCTCGTCGTTTCCGTAAAACTTACTCTCCGATAAACGAGGAGACTATATGTATACGGGTGAAATCGGACCCATGACACGACTCGATTTCTGATAAAATAAATCGAGTAAGGGACGTGATGACAAGGAGCCGGAGTCGAGGTAAGGGACTCATCGAGACAGGTTCCGGGGGCACGACGCCCGCCCTCGAGAATATCGGGGGCGTGACCCTGGTATTGGTCCAAATCTTAAAAGACTTTAGAGAGCATTATCGGGCGACCGAACATGATTAACAGGAAGCTGTGATATCCGTGACCGTCCAGATATCGTAGCGTGGATCTTGGCACGTACCAGCAGAAATCCGGTGATTAGTTAAACTGAAGATTTTTTTTACCTTTTATAGAATTGTACCTAGAGTAGGACTCCCTTACTATATAAGGGGGG
>MCJB01028127.1:66447-103184 GCA_002018475.1 Nicotiana obtusifolia
GGGGGGGGGGGGGTCTAATTATTCATTGAGGACATTGTAACACGCATACCAAGGCAAATATTATTATTTTTCTATTATTCAAAGCTCTTACGTTCGTTGATCAGTATTTCATTATTATAAGCCCGGGATCAAAGACGGATACCTCATTGAGGCTGCCCACGAGTCTAGAATCACCCCCCTTTATTTTCAAGCGGTTTGATAATTTATTACATCTCTTATCTGTTCATTCTAGCAATCTTTACCGTTTGTATTGAATAAATTCGCGTATCCTTAAACCACTTACAAATTTAATTGTTACTCATTTTTTAGGGTAAACAGTGACATAGGCAATATATGATTTCGCGGAGATCTCCCATTTTATAAAAGACGATCATGGTAATAACTGTTAAGCGAGATATCACTTAGGCAATAGTATATGAATAATTTTTAGGTAAAATAAAATTATCTATGATTTCGCCAGGATATCTAACTTTATAAAAGAACGATCCTAGAAATAACTCATAAGCGGTCAAATAGAAATCACTAGGCGAACAAAAATAATACATGAGAGATATGTATCTTGAATGTGCTAAGTGAAAAATTACACTCGTTGATCAAATAACTATTTGGAATTCCTAGAGCTTCTCGTAAGGATTGTTGAAAAACCCATTGTCGGAGAACCTAAAATTGGAATAAAGCTATAACTTAAGACTAAAACATCATTTTCCCTGATAAAAAAGAAAATTCCATAAATGGAAATATTCAAAAGTTCCAACCGAGACATAACTGTCCTCCAATCTCCAAAGACTAATATTTATAGTCTATCGAGTTGTACCTTTTACCAGTCATCGCCGGTCATTTGAACAAGTACCAATTCATCTTCGGCCCATTCGGGCAGCCCGGCTCAGAACCTTTTTGGCTTTTTCTCCCTCTTTACGCAGGGCTCGTCGGAGCTCTTCAATTTTCAAACTTCCGATCGATTCACCGCCGCCGGAGATCTTATCTTTCTGTTTCCTTCGAATTCATGAAGCAATTATAGAACTTCGAGAACCCATTCCCTCATTCATTGATAAAACGCATTTGAGGGGGGTGGGTGGGGGAAGAAAGGAGAAGAGATAAATTCGAACAGAAATGTCTAGGCAAATGGCAAATGCTGCGTTCCACAAATCCAAAACCCTCGATAACAAATATGTAATGATTATTCACCTTATGTATTTGACATACATTTTGAGAATTTATTGTTAGTTGTTATATACGTAAACATTTTAATTTTTGTTCATATGTATATGTTTACCTCTGTCTCTGTTTTTCAGGTTTTTCGTATACAGAGAACTTCTAATACTGTTTATTATTTGTATTTGCATAATATTGGCATGAGATTGCGTATGTTGGCATCAGATGAGTTTAAATAGAATGACATGGTCAGTGAAGATCCATATAGTCGGCCTCATTGTTTGTGACCAAATCATAATTGCTTGTTGCTGTTGTTATTCATTTGGTTGCTATATTTCGCGTACTAGTATAAAGGGCAGCCCGGTGCATAAAGCATCCCGTACTTACGCATGGTCCAGGAAAGGGCCACATCCCAAGAGGCGTAATGTAGACAGGCTACCGTAATGCAAGCATTAGTGGATGCTTCTACGGCTTGAACCCGTAACCTATAGTTAACACAGAGATAGCTTTACCGTTGTTCCAAGGCTCCTCTTCATTTCGAGTACTAGTATGCTCTGAAGAAACGCAAACTAGAATTAAAGTTTCAATGTGTTTAAGCTTCCTTGCATTTTCTAATTAAGTGAGATTATGCCACCCAACCAGCGGAGGCAAAGAACACTAGGTGATTTCTTCTCATCTGTCTAAGCCAAGGTGGGAGAGTTTACCCAATACTTGTGCTGGTGGGAATAGCAGGTACTCGGTGGAATAGTCGAAGCGCGTGCAAGCTGGTTGGACACCATTGTCAACAAACAACAAAAAATGAGATTATGGGTTGAAATATTTAGTGGTATGGATTATTAGGGGAAAATTTTGTTGCTTTTTGTCTCGGGCATGTCAGGGTTTTGGAATTTTTTTGCTGAGCTACTAAAAATTGTGAAGGTCTAAACAAAGTAGTATATATCTTAGTTTAATATATGTGTTCTGTGTTTGTCTATATTTGAGTTCAAAGCAAATTTTTTTGCTCTTTTCGGCATTGAGGCATATCTGTTCGATTGACTGATTGATAATTGTCTTTGTGGATTGAAGATGCTTGGAGATGAGATTGGGAAGGGAGCTTATGGTCGAGTCTATAAAGGTCTGGATTTGGAAAATGGAGACTTTGTTGCAATTAAGCAAGTCTCTTTAGAGAATATTGCTCAGGAGGATCTCAACATCATTATGGTACATCGTCACTTCTTAGCTAATTGTTTACTGAAGAGGAAAAAAATAGAAGTCCTGATTTTTTTCAACTTCGTGTGTTAACCCATGTACATTGTGTCTGCAAATATGCATCTATAGGATTCAATTTGCTCAGTTTTCTTGGTAACCCAGCTTTTGCTAACTTTGATATAAAGTTGGAATTACAGCCAGTTGTATAAATATTTACAATCAGGGTTACTGCTAGTAGTTAGTACTATAATTATTTTGTTGGGGCTCCTGTCTTTCATCGTGTTACTGCAAGCGCGCACCGACAATCTGGGAAATTTGTTCCTAAATCCAGCTGGCTAGGAAGAAGATTATGTGTTGCTTATACTAAGACAAACACAACAATGGCTATGTGGTTGCTGATCTAAAGCGAAAAATCGAACCTTGAAATAGATTTACTCCTCTTGGGCAGTACTTTAACAATTGTACTTGTGTATTTCACTCATTGATGTATTGATGTTAGGATGACTACCTTTTCTTTTCTGAAAAATGATTGCTTGCAAGTGCAGATGGACTTGGTTAGTGTTGAGCTTCCTTTTCCTTACTCTGGCACTACTCCCAGCCCCCAAACCTGTTGGCCGTTCTAATCAATTGGCAACTCAGTTCTGATGATTTTTTGTAGTTGTTATTGCTACCAATTCCCACATCTGATTCCTTGCTATGGTTCCTATTGGTCCCGTAGAAGATTTCCTGCAGTTGTGGTGAAAATTGCAGCAGCTGATTTCCTAATTCAGATTCAGTTGGCGTGATTCACTTCTCCCTCCTGGATGTAAATTATGCCACTCTTACTTTGTTAATGCCGGCACTTCCTGAAACAGATCCCTAAACTCCTCTTTGTGTTGGAATTGCCCATAGTGATTGGTTGTGGGACCAAGTTGTCAGGTCTCCTGGTTAGGGTTGAATCACAGGGATATTTTCTTCTCCTGTTCTCCAACCTTATTCTTCCTGGCTTCTGCCTCTTGAAGAGACTATGAGGAATGGCAATGGAACTCAAATTTACTTTACAATAATTTTAAATAGATAAATTATTTTAATATTTATTATGAATCATCCTAATTAAGTTTTCAATTTTATTTAATTAAATGTAGAAGACAAAATCACAAAGTACATCAGGATTTTTAATCAATATAAATATTGTTAAACCAAAGTAATATTAGTGGACATGTTCGAACCCGGTTGAGCCCTATGTTAAAGCATTTATTTCTTCATCAGAAGTAATAATAGTCCATATCTTATATAACTTCTTAATTTTTGGTACATATAGTTTGAGAAACAAATGGTTAATTGATAAGAGGTAATTTGGTAAATATGAAGTTTCCTAAATATATTTTTGTCTTCAAAAAATTACTTTTTCTACTTTTCCTTTTACTTTTACGGAGAAATTACAAAATTCTACTTCTTCCTGTACTAGAAGAACTGCTTGTGCTAATACGTAGCATTGCTTATTATTTTTCTAAGATGATTAATACCTTTAACCACCCAATAAGATTTTTTTTTTTTTTTTGAAAAAATAAGTACTTTAAAATTTTCATTGTTTGGCCAAACTGGCTATTAAACCTTTGTATTGTTTGATAGAAATAATGCTAGACTTTTATTTCCTCCGAACATTCTCTTAAGTAGATATCACATAGGAAAAATAGGAAAGCTACAGTTAAGGATTAAAATTAAAATCTTCTTTCATAGTGAAAATACTCATAAAAACAGAATCTCTTATTAGAAACAAAATTACTAGTTAATGACTCTTAGAAGACTAGAATCTCTTATTGGAAACAAAATTACTAGTTAATGACGTTTACTATACTGAAAATGCTTGCCAAAATAGAATTTCTTACCAGAAATGAAGTTACTATAATGAAAATACTTGTCAAAAATAGGATCTCCTAATTAGCGTTGGTCTTCCTTATGCCAAGCCATATCTCTCCAGTATGTTTTTCCGGCAAATCATCCGTAACATTTGGTTGTGTTAAATTAATGTATGATAATTACTGATATGTGCATTGTGTCATTTGATGAATTGTATTACTTTCTTGACTTAATGGGACTTACGAGTTGTTCTTTTCTTTGGATGCTATACTTGGTCGGATGCATTAATGTCACAGCAAGAGATTGATTTGCTTAAGGTAAAGATCTCTTACCTCTTTGGTCCTTATCATAGCATTCCCCAACCCTCCCAAGGAGGAGAAAGAAACAAAAGGAAAATAGAATGCACCTGAAGGTATACTTTTCAATAAGGACAATTAAACCTGTGTGATCATATTTTCTTTTGTTCTCCAGAATTTGAACCACAAAAACATTGTGAAGTATCTTGGATCCTTAAAGACAAAGACTCATCTTTTCATAATTCTTGAGTGAGTGAGCTTGAAACATATTTTCATATTTTTTTGCTTTATTTCTGAAAGAGACTAACTAATTGAAATTCTGATACTTCTTTAAAGGTATGTAGAGAATGGTTCACTTGCCAACATTGTCAAGCCAAACAAATTTGGGCCTTTTCCAGAATCTTTGGTTGCTGTTTACATCTCTCAGGTTTCATATTGAGTGCCAAATTAGGTGTCTCTCAGATTAGATGTGGATATTTCAGTTTTTGATGGCTCTGTTCTGTCGTAGGTATTGGAAGGGTTGGTTTATCTACATGAGCAAGGTGTAATTCATAGGGATATCAAGGGTGCAAATATATTGACAACTAAAGAGGTTTTTAATTGCACCCCCTTTTCTGATTTTGCTACATTCATACAGGGAAATTCCTACTCTCTTTGTTCCATTTTTTGTGGCTTTATTACTATTTGGGTAGTCAGAGAAAGGTTTTGTTGTTTCTTTGACGACAATTTTCTTATTTTTTAAATAAATATTTCGATTTATTAACTATAGGGACTAGTAGTTCTTTTTACATAGTTCCACAATACGAAATTTTTTACTTAAAAAACTCTAAGAATCTATATCCGAATTCAGACTGAAAATTAAGTAGTTTGACCCTCGTATTCTGAACCGCACCACATAAAATGAGATGACTGGAGTAATTAGTTATTTTCTCATTGTGCTATTATCTGTTTTCTTTTGTCCCTTGTTTAGGAGAAGAAGTTTCATGAGTTCTATAACTGCATGGCTAATTACTTGCATTTCCAATCTCATTGTTACCATCCATTCTCATTTGGATTATAAATTCAGCTCAAGTAAACTTTTGCTGATGTGTTTGTTTTGCCTTTCCTAATATTTTTTTGCTTGATAATTTTTGTTTGCAGGGTTTGGTGAAACTTGCTGATTTTGGCGTTGCAACAAAATTGACAGAGGCAGATGTTAATACACACTCAGTTGTTGGAACACCATATTGGATGGCACCTGAGGTGTTGAAAACTTATTTTGCATGGTGTCTGTATTTGGATTGACATTTTGTTTTTCTTTCTTGCCTGTTATTCACCTCTGAAAGGGAAGAGAACTTTCTTTGAATTAGTTATCGACTAGCTGTTGCTTAGCTGAGATTTCTATCTTGTATATTAACTCATGCACATGGTGTTCGTTAGAAGGAAATCAAGTACAACTAAAAGTTTTGAGTATCTTAGCTTGACTTATTTTACCGTTGTAAGAAGCCACCTTTTAAAAGGCATAATTCAGCATGTCAATGTGATGTGTTGAAAGTAGACTTTTCTTTTGAAATGGTACTGAGAATGTGCTGGAATTGAAATGGTAAGTTTTTACTCATAAACAGTACTAAGAGCGGTTGCACAAGAAATCGCAGAAGACTTGGAATACCAGTCCTCAAGCCATTTGGTGGACTGTTTGGCTTGAAAGAAATAGAAGAATTTTTGAAGGCAACAGGAGAAACATACATAGCCTTAAACAAAGATGTATATGTTTGCGAGCTTTTTGGTTCAACCTGCTTATTGTACATGATGAAGTTGGATTTCTAGATACAATAGAGGAACTGCACATTTTGTAATTATGTCTTTTAGCACTGGCTTACTGCAAGTATTTATAAATCTTTGATCACTTATAAAAAAAAAAAGACTCTGCTGGAATTATGTACGTTGTGCCAAAAGTATGAAGACAAAAGTATATCCCTGTCTAAATGTATAGGGATTCTAGGAGCTATAGAATAGATTCAGCTTCATTTGCCAGTTCCATTCTACACCAACAGTAAAACAAAAAGTGCCGCTGTCCTCTATCCTCCGGATGTGATTGTGCTCGTCTTCAAAGCATCTCAAGTTCCTCTCTTTCCAAATAGTCCACCAGATTCAAGCTGATATAGTGTTCCACCATGTTATCTTTCTTCTCTCTGAACCTGCCCTGATCCAGCTTTTCAATAAATCAGCAGTGTTGTTTGGCATGGTCCACTTGACTCCCGGGAAGTTCCAAAAAAATTAAAAAATCTGAAAGTAGACTTTCTTCTTCTGGAAAAGAATGCCAAACCACCCAAAAAGCAAATAGTTTGAATGGACAGTTCACTGGTTAGAAAAGGGAAGAAAATGGGATTTCTTGAAATATTCTGCTGGTTATATTAGTTATAGCAGAAACTTGCACCTAGAAGATCTATCCTTAATGCTTTCTGGTGTTTCAGGTGATTGAAATGTCGGGAGTATGTGCTGCATCTGACATCTGGAGTGTTGGCTGTACAGTTATAGAACTTCTTACTTGTGTACCTCCATACTATGATCTTCAGCCCATGCCTGCTCTCTTTCGGATTGTACAGGTGAATTTTAGTTATGCTATGTCTTTTTGTCTTTACGTATGAGGAAGATGAGGATAATATTTTGAATTAAGGTAATGGTGATATTCCTTATTCCACTAGCTTGAATAAAATGCTACTGAGTGGTTAAGGGCTGCTTTTACGATCTTCATCGATTTAATGGATCCTTATCTATTTCCAGGATGATAATCCCCCAATTCCTGACAGCCTTTCTCCTGCTATCACTGATTTTCTGCGCCAGTGTTTTAAGAAGGTAATAGAATATATTAATCCTGCATCAATTAAGTCTTGGTACTTGATATTTTCTAGTTTATTGGTTTAATGAGGCAAAAGAGAGACTGCTGTGCGTTTGGATTGGGAAGATATGAGAAGTTACAGGTGACATGACCTAAGTTGTTTACTCTCACATTTATAATGCTCAAAGGATGAAAATAGTCTGATGTTGGACGTGGATCTAATAGAACTACAAGTTCACCAGCCTCTATATAATTGGCATTTTTAAAGTAATGGAGTTCTATAATATTGTCAGAATTTGGAGGCGGGCAGGATTAACAATTTGAGGCTTTTTGGCAGGCATGGTTGATGTTGTAAAGTAATGAGGAGAATTTTCAACTACATTTTCTGACATTAATGTAGTTGCAGAAATCCATCCAAACATTTTGTTAAATGGAAATTTGAAGCTTTAGATACCTTGGAGATTGATAATTTTTATGATTTTGTCTTCTCGCTAGTTTAGCCCTTGACTACTCCAATAGATTTTGGTAACTATAGATTAGCGTGTTTCAGGATGCTAGACAAAGGCCTGATGCTAAGACACTACTTTCACATCCATGGATACAAAACTCAAGGCGTGCTTTGCAGTCCTCACTCCGTCATAGTGGGACGATAAGGTAGATTTTGTAATGTACTCTTAGTTTTTCTTTGATAACTGAGAAATCTTCGAGGGTCAGTGGCACACAGTTCGAGACACAGTGGATAATGGGCCTGCCCCTCTATACTTTACACTTAAATACCAGGTTCTTATCTGTGTTAGGGTTCGAACCCATGACTTGCGTTCAATCCACACATCAGGGGCTGCGATCGGGCCACTAGACCAAGCCCCGGGGATTGTGAAACACTCCTAGTCATCATTAGTCTAGTACTTTTCCTCTGGGATTCCCCCTAAATATCCGTTCTTTGACGGTATAGTTTTTTGATCCACAACATATTTTTCTTGCATTTGTTATCTTTCAGAAATATAGAAGAAGATGGATCGGCTGATACAGATGCATCGAATGAAGATGATAAGGGTGCTGCTGGAAGCTCTTCTTCGGACAAAGCAAAAGTATTTTTCTTTGGAGTTTCTTTAATATGATGCAAATATCAATTAAGCAATATAGTGATACTCTCCGAATCCAGGAGTCTTGTTCAGTGTTGGCATCACCTGAAGTCTCGGAGATTAGCAAGTCAGAAGAGGTTGATGGCTCAACTAGTAATCACTTAGAAGGAAGAACTGATAATATTGAAGATCAATTTACGTCAGATCAGGTTCCAACTTTAGCTATCCATGAGAAGTCTCCTATTCAAAGCTGTGCTGATGGATTGGCTGTGAATAATGAATCAACACTTCAAAGTTCAACAGACTTGGTTGAGCCTGAGAAAGTTCTTGCAAACGGTGAGCTTGAATCTAGTCAATCCAACGGTGGAAATAATGTAGGTAAGAAGGTTGAAGAAAAAGGACGTGGCATTAATGCTTATTCTGCACCATCCAGTTCTGGACAAAAGAATCCAGATCATAGTCCTAGAAAGGTAAAGTTTATGCTTATAATTCTTATTTTTGATTTCTCAATGTCATTGCCAAAGAAATCACTACTGGATTCCTAATATTTTTTTGCTTGAAATGTACTTTTGATGAGGTGTTCTTTTTTGCATCTATTGAATGCATATCAATAAATTCACTTCTTTGAGAAAAAATGTAGAGGATATGCTTATAATTCCTATTTTCTTTTTGTGCTTGCTGAACAAGATCCTTCTTTTTCAATGTTAGAAAATTAGTAAAGAAGTCTTTAGTATTTAGCTGTCATAAGCTGCAGATGATAACTTTTACACCTCTTGTGTTGTAGGTTTAATCCAATTATGACCTTTTCTTTTGTTGTATGTTATCTATGCAAATGGGATGATTTTGATGTCAGTTATCAAGTCTAATTGGTCGAACTGTGTTGGTGTGACTTAACTTCATCACTAAATCAGGTTTTTTGTGCTATGAATAGTAAGTTTATAGGAAGAGGTTGGTAAGTCCATGTCCTGCCTGAGCTGAGAGTTCTAATTTAGAAAAGAATATTTATCTGTTTCGGGCTATTCACTTGTTTTTGTTTCTATAATTTCATCCATGTTATGTACGTTCATCTCACGCTTGTTACTATTAGTGGATTGATTTTTTTTTCCCAAGATCATCTCTGATCTATTTTGAAGCTCAACTCTGCTTGTGTTTCTTTGCTCCTTTATGTCTTTTGCGCTGCATCAAACGTTACTCAATGTTCTTGTGTCGTCTATTTAACTGCTTGTTATTTTTTGATGAATCATATTCATATCTATTCTTATCTGAAAATTCGTGAAGGCTGTGAAGACATCAGTAGTTCCGCGAGGAAATGAACTGAGCAGATTTAGTGACCCCCCTGGTGATGCTTCTTTGGATGACCTGTTTCATCCATTGGAGAAGAACCTGGAGAATCGCGCTGCTGAAGTTTCTCTTTCTTCATCATCTTCACAAATCGCTCAAAGCAATGCAGTTTCTGAAACTGGAAAGAATGATTTGGCAACAAAGTTGAGGGCCACAATTGCTAAGAAACAAATGGAGAGTGAATCAGGACCAGCAAATGGTGGTGATTTACTCAGCATCATGATGGGTGTGTTGAAGGAGGATGTAATAGACATGGATGGTTTAGTATGTGTGCTTATTCTTTTTGCTTGGTTTATGCATATTCTTTTTAACTGACTGTCTTTCTCCTCTCATTATCTTAATTCTTTATTTTTTGGATGCTTTCAGGGCTTTGATGATAAATTGCCGACAGAAAATCTTTTTCACCTTCAGGTACTCGTAGACATGTTTTCTTGACTTATTTGTGTGTGGACGCCTTGACCTTTGTCTTTTTGAAAAGTTAAGGTAAATTTGTAAATGATTCAGCCCAAAGACAGTGCTGTTTTAGCTGTACAATATCAGCACGGAAACACCCAATAGCAAAAGACAGCATCAGCTAGCCCCTTATTGATTCTAAAACCTGTAGCACTATTTCAGCCTCATTTACATATTCCAGTCTACAGCAAAAGCAAAAAGAAAATATACAGTTTGCCGTTATCTTGTGAATGGAGTTGACACTATCTTTAAAGCATCTCTTCTATTTCTCTCGTTCCATATAGTCCGCCATATGCAAGCATGTATAGCATCCCACCAAAGAAGCTTCCTCTTCCTAGCTCCCTTTCTGTCCATCTCCTCAAAAGGTCATCTGTTGTCCTTGGCATAGCCCACCGCAGCCCAATCATATTCATATACAAATCCCATAATTGTGCAGTAACATGACAATGCAAAAGCAATTGACAGGTACTCTCTGCTTGACTTCTACAGAGAACACATTTCCTAGTTAGGACGCCCCCTCTTTTGCAGATTCGCATGTGTGAGACGACTTCATTGCTCACTATCCATGTGAAGCAAGCAAACCTTGATTGGAGCTTTGGACCTCCAAATTTTTTTCCATAGCCAAGGCTTTGCTAAATAGTCCACCTTTATCGGATCCTTGTAGCAAGAACTCACTGAGAACACTCCTTTGCTGCTGGGCCTCCATGTAATGCTATCTTTTGTTTCTAATAGCTGCAGAACCATGCTCAACAGATTAATAGCCAGTCCTCGTTACCTCCCAATCATTAAAATTCCTTCTGAAGTTTATGCTCCAAACCCCATTGATTCTGTAATCAGGTAGTGATGAAGTTTTGTTTACTGCCAAGGGAAACAAATCAGAGAATAACTTCATCAAAGGGCCATTACCAGCCCAATCATCCATCCAAATGGCAATGCTTCTACCATTGCCAACTTTAAATCCAATTTTGGCCGTAAAGCGAGGCCAAAGTGATCCGATGGCCATCCAAACACAAACTTCAAAGGGTGTTAGAAGGGTGTTCTAACATACTGGACCACCATTATCCGTCAACACCATACTTGTTTTTAATTACACTCACCCACAGTGAGTCCATCTCTTCATTAAACCTCCAAACTTACTTCATTTACAAGCATCTTTTATGTTGTCTGAGATCTTTAATGCCCAAACCATCTTCTTTCTTGTCTTTAGTTACAGTCTTCCATTTCACCAAGTTGAAGATTCTCCTCTCCTTGTAGCGGTTGCCACTCCCAAGCTTATCAATTCTTTTCTCAATCTTGACAGCCAAACAGAACAAAGAGACATCACATATGTAGGAAGAGAGTCAAAACCACTATTTAAAAAATGGTTTTTATGTCTCTACATCATTCAAGTAATATTTTGTCCTCAAAACTCTTTGACAGCATTGTATTGTAAAACAGTTGATAAAATCTTATCCTGGAGTACTGATACCATAAAAATCTGCATGTTATTTATGAGCTGATTCAGAAGCAATAATTATGCAATCTCTTCCCTTTTATCTCTTCTGAAAGCAAAATTGAGAACCCATCTGCTTGATAGATTCCTTGGTTGCTACCGTTTTTCTATTTTTCTTTGACGAAGAAAATCAACTGTTAAGATTATGGAGGTTTATAAAAAAAATTTAAAAATATCTCTTTTTTTTAATTAAAAATTGAGGTTTATGAGTATATTTTCGACACAGCAAAATATCCTTTCTTTAGAGCACTGTGCCAATTGTTTCATTTTCCATCACACCGGGGTCTCTTTGTTAGATGCACAACAACAACAACAATAACAACATACCCTGTATTATCCCACACCGTGGGGTCCGGAGAGGGTAGTGTACGTAGAACTTACCCCTACCTTGTGAGGATAGAGAGGCTGTTTCCTTTGGTTGCTAAAGTTTTAGGTTTGACAAACCAGTACCAGGCACAATCTACATTAGAGCATACATATAACACTTTTCTTCCACATTCTTAAAAATTATGTTTTCTGATTTGCTAATGTATAGAGTTTCGTCTCATTTCCTTCTTTTGCAATGAATGAATCATCTTGGGAGATTGTCTTTCTTTCCAATTGAAAAAAGAATATTTACGTTGCTGGAAGGTTTTATCGGGAAGTTTTATTCATCTTACCATTTAATAACTCATAATCAGATCTTAGTAACTAACTCTTTGCAACCAAAGCAACGATAACAGGGGAAGAGAAGGGAGGGGGTATGGGGAGCTTACGCTCAAAAGAGAGTGCAGCCAATAGCCTGTAATAGGGATTTTTAGCTTGTGCCAGAGAAGTATAAGATAATTTTCCTCGTGTATAATCCTGTAATATCTAGTTTATATACCTCTTCTATATGCTTTATTTGCACTGACCGTTAAGTTCTATCTCCGTTAAGTGACATGAATTTGTAGACAAGATAAATGAAAAACATGACTCACGTATATTTTGGAACTTATCATATTGGCAGGCTGTAGAATTCAGCAAGTTGGTATCATCTTTAAGAACAGATGAATCAGAAGATGTTATTGTATCGGCTTGTCAGAAGTTAATAGCATTCTTTCATCAACGGCCAGACCAGAAGCTTGTCTTTGTCACCCAGCACGGTTTGCTTCCTCTAATGGAGTTACTTGAGGTTCCCAAAACTCGTGTATGTCTTTATGGTGTGATCGCATTAGTGCTTCAGTCTCTATGCTCATTCAACAAGCTGTAGCAGATTTATTTCCGGTTAATCCGTGGACTAATGTTCTTTCATTTTTCAGGTCATCTGTTCAGTGCTGCAAGTACTAAACCTGATTGTTCAAGATAACACGGATTCCCAAGAAAATGCTTGTCTCGTTGGCCTTGTAAGTGTTACTAGCATTTATTCTTCTGATTGTACTTTGAATATTTGTAAATAAAGGTTTTTTGTCAAGAAATGGGGGAAACCCCGTATACAAGCCATATACCAAAAAATAGAGAACCTACACCAAAACTTGGTTCTCTACAACATAAACCCAATCTTCTAAACTAATAGGAAGCTCATGGGTACACCAAAAAGAAACTAGAAACAAAAGAAATTTGTAAGTAAATTTTAATAATTCTGAAAAGTAAAGACTGCAAACAATGGTTTTATTGATACTGGGGCTAAACCATGTTTCTCAACTTGTATTTATGTTAAAGATAACACATATTCCCAATAAAATGCTTGTCTTGTTGGCCTTGTAAGTGTTACTTACAGTTAAACTTCTGGTTCTACTTTAAATATTGATAAAATAAATGTTTAGTAATTCTGAAAGTAAATGCTGCAAACAATAGTTTTCTTGATACTGGGGCGTAACTTTTCCCAACTTGTATTGTTTAATTGTCTCGTAGATCCCTGTCGTAATGAGTTTTGCTGCCCCCGATCGTCCTCGAGAAATTCGTATGGAAGCAGCTTGCTTCTTTCAGCAGCTTTGTCAGTCGAGGTATAGAGATTATGGCTCTGGGTTTTTGTGTTGATGACATGAAAAATTACACACCTTAACTGATGATTGCTTTGTTTACAGCTCCTTGACGTTGCAAATGTTTATTGCTAACCGTGGAATACCTGTTCTTGTGGGCTTTTTAGAAGCTGATTATGCCAAATATAGGTTTGTCTTCTATATCTTTTGATTAGAGCATTTCATTTACGGACGAGATGTCGTAGCTCTCATGTTTTCTTCACTTCAAATATTTGACTTTAAATGAATGTAGTTTCTCTTGTACAACTATTTTGGTCCGCAAGAGTGCCATCATATATTGGAACTTTGCCTATTGTGGAGTGTGGAAATCTACATTTCGATTTTGTTCATTGTTGGAGGAGAATTTTGTTAATTAATTTTGTTAATTACAAATGAGTTTGGAGTTAATCGAAGTGTTAAAGCATTTAACTGCAGATATAATTGTGTTGGAGATTTTAGTAATTCACCTTCAAGAATTGCAAAATTGCTTCTGAGGCTACACAAAACTATTTATTTTTAGAAGAAAGAAATTCTTTAAGAAGTGTCATGACCTGGATATTTTCAATCAGGGACCGAGATAGTAGGTAGTTGAAAAAGACCTGAGTTCAGATAGCAGCGTCACCCTGATTTAAGTGTGGTTGGCATTTAATATAGTGACTCCAATAGCTAGTCCTATTTCAATTTTGTCTATGGGTGGATGTGATTCAACAGGGTCAGAGCGTTTGCAATGTTCTTGAAGTATGAGCAGATCATACAAATGTTTGATGAGATATCAATAACCAGTGTGATCTCTGAGAGTGACCTTGCTACTTTTGGGGCAATATTAGGCTCCAGACGCATACTGGAATGTGAGATTGGGTTTCTACCAACCACTCACCTGGACTTTTTACAATTTGAAGCAAATATAGAGAAAAGTCAGTTTGAGATGTGGTTCAAACACATAGAGAAACAATTGGCATCATGAACAGACATCTGTCGTTTGGAGGTTTTATCAGCACAACCCATCTTTCTAATAATCGCCACTAAAAATATAGCTTAAATACTGTTAGTAATGTCTTTTGGAGGTTTGTCAAACGAGTGACAAACAGTTTGACTTCATGTGGTTAATACTGATTAATACTGTGGTTAGTAACATCTTTACCTATTTTTTGTTAATGTACCCTTTCTGGTGTAAGTGGAAAAGTATTTAGACATGCATGGGAGGTTTCATGAATGATGCAGCTACTACCTTCTCAAGGTCTTGAAAACCTAAGACAATAATCTGATGCTTTACTATGGTTGGGAGAAAATAACGGAAAGTTCACTCTGAGACCTTTCTATTCCCGTTGGTAATGAAAGTAGAAGAAGGCATCTGCAATCTATGTGGATATATGTGGAAAGCAAAGCTCCTCTCAAAGTTGCTGTCCTTAGCTTGACAGCAGCACATGAGGCTGTTTGCCCAATGGACCGTCTGCAGAAGATATGGAAAGTACTACGCAGCATCTGTTACCTTATCTGAGGAAGAAGTTGAATCTGTAGACCATTTCTTCGTGCATTGTAAAAGGAATACAGATGCTTGTAATATGTTCCTGCTACTAGTCGGGGTTGAATTGGTGATACAACATTCTGTCTTTGAGCTCTTACCAGTATGGAGTGTAAGATAGATTGATTTTATGTATTTTTGGGACATTTGGAAGGAAAGAAATTGGAGGTGTTTCGAAGGAGAGAAAGTTGACCATGCACAAGCAGAAAGCCAAATGTTTTAGAAAACTTTTGCAATCAATTAGAAAGAAATGATTTAGGAAGCTTTATGAAACTTTTTGGCAAAGTTGAAAATGTAACTTCAGTTCGCGTAGTTTTATAGCATTGACTCAGAGCATCATATTACGTGACTGGTATTACCAATTACTTGTGAAAAAGACAAGAAAGAAAAAGGGATGCACCAGAGTAAGAAACTTCTCCACTGGTTTCGTATCCTACTATCCTCAGAATCAAAAGAATATCAGATTGTTTGCAGGTTCATGTTGGACTCCAGAACAGGATATCTTGCTGATGTTGCCCTTCGATCTCCTTTGATGGAGCATCTTGTAGGTTCTCAATGCTCTCAGATGATTTGGCTGCAAAAGAAACCGATTCAGTCAGTCCAAAAGCATGAAGAATATCAATCAACTAAATGAGACTTTTGCCTTTCCTGTTTCACCCCCTCCCCCTGCTGTTCCTTTTCGTCAACAGATACATATTATTCAGAATTGGACAAAGTGTGTTCATGCTTTTGACTGATAGAAGCTCTGAAAGAGGAATGCTAACAATCTTCAAGTAGAGCTATTATGGGGTAAAAGAAAAATCTTTATTCATTTTACATGCATTTTTAACCTGGGACCGTATGGAACTGGCCTAGCTTGCACCTTTGGTTATATTATGCGAGTCATAAAATCAGCTGACATTCACAAACTGACGGGTGGAGAATACATAAGATATATTTGGAATCAGGAGCATTCCTACACTTTTTTGAAGGGTTTGTTTAGTGCCAAGTTTCAGTTTCTGGAATTAACTTGGGTCTTTCTCAGTCGTGTTTGTAAAATCTGACAGTGGCTTGTTTTTTCAGTGAATTGATTAAGAGGGACCATTACGAATTTTTTTGTTTCCATATCAAGCTGGCTTTGATAAATATTGGTCTGCTATGACCTTACATGGAGTGGAATGCACAGTGCAGATTCATAGCTGACTCCAACTTCTTGGGATTGAGGCATAGTAGTAGTAGTTGTTGCAGTATCAGCCCAGCTTTAACCTGCATTGCATTTTATGGTTCTTTCGGTCATTGAGTGCTTCCTAAATGAATTTTGGTTCTACCAGAGATAATATTGGGGCTATGTGTAACTGTTTTTCTTTAAAATAAATGGCTGTGCTTAAATATTTGGATTGCCAAATTCTCTCTATTTCTAGTGTCTTTGTGTAAAATAAAAGATGTGGGGTTTATGTAAAGCAAAACTTGGAAATTTTTTTGAAAGCTAGTTGCTTCCCATTTTGAGTAACTATGCATGTTGATACACAAATGGGAAGTAACTAACTTGCATTCAAAGAAATTCCCAAGGTATGCTTTACCTAAACCTCACATCTTATATCTTACAAAGACACTAGAACTTTTATGAATTTGGCCAACCAGATGTTGGTAGGATGGGAATGCTATAAATAATGGATAATCTCTATGAACCCCATCCTATCTTCTCCTTTTCCACTTTGCGTTTTTTCTTTCTCTTTAGCTTTTCTTTAGTTTAGATAGAAAACAAGAAGACCTAAATTACTAGGCGTGATTAATTAGCATCTTAAAATCAACTAGCTTCATTTAACTGTTATGCAAATAATATTTGCTCAAGTCTCCCCTCCCAAAATGCATGCAGGGAAATGGTTCACATGGCTATAGATGGCATGTGGCAGGTGTTTAAGCTTCAGCGATCTACTCCTAGAAATGATTTTTGCCGCATAGCTGCTAAAAATGGAATTCTGCTCAGGCTCATCAACACTCTCTACAGCTTGAATGAAGCAGCTCGTTTAGCTTCTGCATCTGGTGGAGGTGGGTTCCCTCCTGATGGGTTGGCACCCCGACCACGGTCTGGGCCACTTGACCCTGGCAATTCTTCATTTATGCTGACTGAAATGCCCCCTTATGGAACTGATCAGCCAGATATGCTTAAGATTAAGAATGGAGAGCGTGTTTTGCCAGCTGGAATGCAGGAACCTTCACGGACTTCAGCTTCACATTCACCAGATTCTCCATTTTTTCGACAGGATTTTGAGAGGCCTCGGTCAAGTAATGCTACAGTGGAAGCTTCAGGTCCATCAAGATTGCCAGATGGAACATCTGTTTCTAGAGATCGAGAAAGCCTAGACAGATACAAAAATGATCTCTCTCGAGCTGAAATTGACCTTAGGCAGCAAAGAGGTGGCAATACAAGTAGAATATCGACTGACAGGGCATCATATGGTTTTCCTGCTTCAACAGCTACTCCCCAAGAGAATGTACGGCCCCTTCTTAGTTTGTTGGAGAAGGAACCCCCATCTCGCCATTTTTCGGGTCAGCTTGAATATGTTCACAATCTTCCTGGACTGGAGAAGCATGAGAGCATACTCCCTCTTCTGCATGCATCTAATGAAAAGAAAACAAATGGTTTGGACTTTTTGATGGCTGAATTTGCAGGTAATGATTCAGCTGCTTGTTTCATTGGTTGCCTTTGCTTTTTAAATTGCAAACTTCCCTGCCTCCTATTGGAATTTGATAAGAATTGAAGTGTTTGTAATACTCCTTTTTTTACAAGGCATTGTCTTCTGATTACCATCCAGCAGACTCTTATTTTCATCTTCTCTAAATGGCTGAACAGAGGTTTCTGGACGTGGAAGGGAAAATACTAACCTGGAGTCATTGCCTAGAAGTCCACATAAAGCTGCCCCTAAGAAAGTTGGAGGGGCAGCTTCTACTGATGGAATTGCTTCAACTTCTGGACTTGCATCACAGACTGCGTCAGGTGTATTGTCCGGCTCTGGAGTGTTAAATGCTAGACCAGGAAGTGCAGCTTCATCTGGAATACTTTCACACATGGTGTCGCCCTGGAATGCTGATGTTGCTAGGGAATACTTGGAAAAGGTAGCAGACCTTCTGCTTGAGTTTGCTGCAGCAGACACAACTGTAAAATCCTTCATGTGCAGCCAAAGTTTGCTCAGCCGTCTTTTTCAGATGTTTAATAAGATAGAGCCCCCTATTCTTCTTAAGGTACTTCTTTTCTAGTAAAAATTTCTGCCCAGCAATGCTTTTTTATTTTATTATTATCACATAACTATTCTCATGACGGTTCCTTCTCCCCCAAACACACCCCCCCCCCCCCCCCCTTTTTTTTTTTTTTTTTTTGCAGCTATTGAAATGCATTAATCACCTTTCAACAGACCCACACTGCTTAGAACATCTCCAGAGAGCAGATGCAATCAAGTATTTGATACCCAATCTTGATCTCAAAGAAGGTCCTCTTGTGTCCCAAATACATCATGAGGTAATTTAAGCATTTAGGGGTCGTTTGGTAGGCTGTATTAAGTAAAATAATCCCTGTATAAAAATTTAATCCGTCCAATACTATGTTTGGTTGCTCAATTCAATTTATGCATACCTAATACATGGATTACTTATACCTCATAGGAGGGCTTAGCTAATACCAAGGAAACCAAGGGATTATTAATCCCTGCATTAACTATACCTGGATAAGACCCTAAAATTACTAAACCGCCCCTCAAACCCCTTTCCTAAATTTCTTTATATATAGAAAGAAGAAAATTCAAGGATATAATTATAAAAAAGATTTTGTACAGTTTTAAACCAAACACAAGCTAATTTTTAATACAATGAACCAAACACTTGATAAAAAATAATCCCAGCACTACAATCCCTGCATTACTAATCCCTGCATTACTTGTGTTCGTACCAAACGACCCCTTAATTCATCGGTTAACCAGAGAGCATGGTGATGCATATGTTTTTACAACGAAACCAAATTACGAATTGGATGCATCATTCATGTACATGATAAATTAGGATTTGGAGTGCTAAGTTTATTGTTTCGCTGTTCACTGCACTTTACTTCTCAGTTCTCTGCTCTTTACTTCTATGATCCTTAGCAAAATATTGTGCTCACTCAGTGAAACATAAACAACAAAACTAGAACTCCGTATTATCTCAATATTTTTTCCTATAAACTTTGTGAAAATTCTCTTTGACCCATAAAATGCCTATTGCTGTAATTAAGGTTTGTTACGAAGTGCGAATAATTCAATTTGAGAAGCTTATTTGTATAAATTTCACTCTGTTTAGTCTATGTTTGCAATTGAGGATATGAACCTTATTATTTGGTTTTTTCTTGAAGAGGGACCATGTTATACGCCTGGCCTTGTCACTTCTTGTTATCATTTGGTTTGAGATTGTCTGCTTATGGTTCGTCAGTTGTAAATGGCTGTTCTGATGGAACTTCGGATGCTCTGATCTCTTATAACAGAACAAAATCGTTTAGTGGAAGTGCAGGATTTTGAGAGTTTCTGCAGTTTGCACTAGCAGTTGCTTTTCTTTACAACTTTTAGTTTTGATATTGTGTCTTGCCTTAGTCCTTGGAATATAATAAACTATCTATCAACAAAATACGACTCCAATCCCAAACTAATTGGGGTCAGCAAAATTAAACCTCTGTATAGTCCACTCTGTTTGGTCCCCTTACATTTCAATGCTAGTAAGTAACCTGTCTTTTAATGCAAATTATATGTCTCTAAAACTGGGAACCTAATGTTAGTGTAACAACAAGAAGTAAATTACCCCAATGGTGGTTCTTGTATAATATCGAATATGATGGTGCCTTGATTCTTTATTTGCCTTGACCCCACCCCCCACCCCCCAACCCACCGCGGTCAAGTGACAATGATATAGGTATATTCTTAGTATTTTTTTCTTTTTTAATAACTAATTAAAGCTTACACATTCACTGTAAGTTGACTGCTCAGCATATATTCCTAGTTGTGATATCTGAAGTCTATGCTCATGGTTTCTTGCTTTTTTCCTTGCTGCAGGTTCTCCATGCATTGTTCAACCTCTGCAAGATCAATAAGAGAAGACAGGAGCAAGCTGCGGAAAATGGAATTATTCCACATTTGATGCATTTTATCATGACCAGTTCTCCGTTGAAACAATATGCATTACCTCTTCTATGTGATATGGCTCATGCGTCACGTAATTCAAGAGAGCAACTTCGTGCTCATGGTGGACTTGATGTATACCTGAGCTTACTTGAAGATGAACTCTGGTCTGTCACAGCATTAGATTCCATTGCTGTTTGTTTGGCACATGACAACGAAAGCAGGAAAGTGGAACAAGCTTTGCTCAAAAAGGATGCTATACAGAAAATGGTCAAGTTCTTCGAATGCTGTCCAGAACAGCATTTTCTGCACATACTGGAACCTTTCTTGAAAATTATCACGTATGTCATTTTTCGAGTTTTCACTTTGCCTATTTGCTGCTTGCATATGTTCAGTACCGGAGCCAGAATTTTCCCTAAGGGGAGTCAAAATATAAATAAGCATATGAAAAAATTAAGGGAAGTTAACACATAGTATATATGCATAAAAATATAATATTTAACCTATTTACGCGGTATAATTTCCCGACAAAGGGGTGTCAATTGACTCCCCTTGCCAATGAGTGGCTCCGCCATTGCATATGTTGCGTGTTTGTCTTTTTTAAACTTGCGTTAATGAATCTACCTACAATTGAATGAATTCTGGAAACATGGTTGCTTGGAACAAAAGCAAAAATAGTGGTGAGTTTGACCATTTTGGCTTGGCAGTAGTTTAGCTGGCAAGATGCACCTATCAAAAGAGAAGGAAAATAGTGCTGCTGCCTGGATACATTTATCCAGATCCTGGTAGATGAACTCTTACGTAGTAGAGCTGATACATCTAACATCATTTCATAGCTTATTTGGCTGTGAGGCTGTTTTTGATTAGTTAGTCTCTAAATGGATTCTATCCTACTAGATGAGCAACTCTTAATGCCTCTTTTTGCCCTTTCTCAACATTGTAACACTAGTTTGAATTCCTAATTGTCTTTTTTCATATGATATGAGTAACTAATAAGCCCATACAGTATTCCACTCTAGTCCTGCATGCTGAATTTGCGTTTGGCCTTTTTTTTTTAAATAATAGTTTTTCATGGAATTTAATTATGAGTTTATTCTTATGTTGATCTCTGGTTAATTTTGATGCAGGAAATCGTCTCGAATAAATACAACTCTCGCTGTCAATGGATTAACACCATTGCTTGTCTCTAGGCTTGACCACCGAGATGCTATAGCTAGACTGAATTTGCTCAAGTTGATAAAGGTGTGAAATTATTGCTTTTGAGTGGTTCTATTATGGTATTTGCGACTTTCTAGAGTGTCAGTGGATTGAATGGTCTCCGCTGGTTTCCTGCTTGGGAACTTTCTGGTCACTGATTCTGCCTCTCGCGACCAGTTCTATTTTATAGAGGGGGCTCTATGTTGCAATAGCAACAAGTGACATATGATATACTTGATGAACATCCTTCTACCTAGTCACTCTGCGACTGGGCAACCTCCTTCAGATGACATGATATTGTCCTCTCAAGATTCAATTTTCAAGAAATTCTGTGTTGAACCCTGCGTAGCCATTTTACCTCACACATGTTTACTGTTTATTCTATGTAACTTAAAAGTCGCATCACCGCCGGGCTAATTTGATATTCTCTTTCTGTTAACTGTCACTACCTGAATGGTACTTAGTGGTAGGTAAAGCACTTGCTAATGAATTGCTCAAAACTGTTTTGATGCCAGGCTGTGTATGAGCACCATCCCCGACCAAAACAGCTTATTGTGGAGAATGATCTACCTCAAAAGCTTCAGAATTTGATCGAAGAGCGCAGAGATGGACAGAGTTCTGGTGGCCAAGTTTTGGTGAAACAGATGGCGACTTCTCTGCTTAAAGCACTCCACATAAACACAGTTTTGTAAATTACCAGATGGCTACCTCTCTGCTAATTGTCGTGCAAGCTGTATATTTTCTTGGTTTCATGGTATGTAATTAGTCCTTTTTCTTAGTTTGCATTATTCGGTGTGCTTCGGGTGTTTTTTTAAGCCCTCAGTTCTCTTTCCAATGTAATTATATCCTGAGTGTCTAAAAAGTGAGATGGCTATATCGAGTTTGTAAGCAAGTCTGATTCTTTTCTGAGCTATTGACTTGTGCAAGTAGTTTTATTTTCTATTCTAACTATTAATAAGGGAGAATAAGCACACAGGAGGTCAACATGCCTGCTTGCTTCCTTGAGGATATTCTGGTAACTTCACGTAAAATGGAGCAATGTGATTGGCCGAAAAAGTATCTTACTGTAGCTTCCATGTAAATATCTAAGTAACTTGACAAAAATATCCCTTGCTTATCTCATCATGCATGATATTATCCCAAAGCTTTTCTGGGTATATGGGTCCCATCTAGCTCTTTGCTATACACGTCGCTATCATTGAAAGCTATGAATTTCTTGATAGGCATCTGTGATGTATAACTCTTTAAAGAAATGGGGCTCATTAAAGTTCTTATTCATACAGATCATTTTGCATCTTCACTATAAGAAGGGAAAAAAATTGCAGAAAGAAAGCTTTTATGAAGAAATTCAAAGACCGCGTCAATGCTATGCAATATAACCAAGGGAAATTGATAATGAAATAAAAGAAATTATATGGTTCAAAAATCACGTAAATTTTTTATTTTAATCCAAACCTAATATCCATAAAATTCAAATATATATGCCACAAGGTTAATGATGCTTTAAGGACTGTTGGTGTACGCTACTGTAAATCATTTGACTTGAGGTACAATTTAGTTAACTTCATTAAATATAAATTAAAGGTTGGAATCTACATACAATACGTAACATGATTACATAAAACTTTTACCTTAAGATCTTACATAAAATTATTTGAAAACCTTTTTCATCATTTGTTATGCAATTTAGAAGTTTCTATGTTATTAGCTTTTAAATGGTCTTTATCTTAATCACTCACATTGCTTTCTTGAACTTTTTATTAATTATTACTCTCTCCGATCCAGTTTATGTGAACTTATTTTACCCTTAATGAGAAGCTTTTATAATCACACAAATACACTGAACTCCCTTTTGATTTGTTTAGAACCGCAAATTCTAAAAGTTTTTATTTTTTCTTAAATTCCGTATCCAGTCAAATAGGTTCACATAAATTGAAACGGAGAAAATATTACTAAGATTTTTCGTTAGAAACTTGATCAGGCAAAGGAATGAGAATTTATCTATCTAAATTAGTTTGTATCTCTATTTTAAATTTTTAAAATATTTTTGAATGAAAGATATTAAGATTGTTAGATGACTTTTTTGTATTGATTATAAATATTATATGATACTTGAAATATTTAGTTGAAACTTCAGCAATTCTTGTGAGCTTGAAATCAGTTTTTGAAAGGCGTGAGCATAAGACAGAGGCAGATTCAGGATTTAGAGGCTTTGGGTGTCAAAAATTTTGAACATAGTAATATTGCAATTTACATTGTCTAATAGGGTATAAATTCAATCGGTTTGGTCTATTTGAATTTCGATTCGAGTTATTTGTCTCTGGAGTTAATATAAATAAATTGATAATTATGATAACTTGAAAAAAAAGCATAAAAATTCAACTAGATTATGCATTTTGTACAAGAAAAAAGAATCGTTATCACTTTATATTTAGATACTTAAGGCAAAAACTTATACTAATAAGCACTCTAAATATTAAGTAAGTTTACAGACATTTTTCGATTTATATTTTCATAAAAATTAACTCACTCGATATTATATACAATTGTCCTACTTTAGAGCAATTTGACAAAAAAATAAAGTTTCCCCATTGATTAAAACAATAACTTATTCAAGGATTCTTTTTGTAGTTTTTTTTTTTTTGGTTTCTGCAAATAGATTTTTAGAGTTGTGGTCCTGAAAAAAATAGCTTTTCTTTTTTAAAAAGTGAGCTAGGCTAGATGCGAACCCCCACCATTTGGGTGAAAGTGGCAGTGCCTTGCCAGTGGCACCTTGAACCTTTTTGTTGCTGAGGGTGCCTAAAGTATTTGTATACATTCCTTCTATATATACATGCATGTATATATACAATTGCATAATTTCCGCCAAAGCTTGCAGGTGTCGTACCACCCCGTCCCTTACACGTAGATCCGCCCCTGGCATAAGGCGAGGCGTTTTACATATGCCTTAGCGAGGCGTAAGCCCCGAGGTACGGGGCGTAAGCCTCATAGGTATTTAATTTTTAATATTTTATAATATAATTACAGTAAATATTTATAAACAGGTAAAATTGCATAAAAATTAAAAAAAACTATAAATATGTGATATATATATATATATATAGATGTGCTTCATCCCAATAAAAATCTATTATACGCTGCTTAGAAGCACAAGTAACTTGAGTCGAAAAGAATAAAGTTTTCTACATGGAGGAACAAAAAGGATGACTAAATCAAATTTGAACTTTGAACTTGCTGCTATGAAGGAGAATAGAGTTCTCTTTGTGTTTGTAAAAAACAAATTGAATATTTGTTGCTTTTGGAAGATATTAGCAGACTAGTGGACAAGGTAAAGAATTGGGAAAGATCATGAATTAGGATTTCAATCAATAAAAAAGGTCTTGACTTTTAAATTTAATATATTTTAGTTCCTTTTTAAAACTTTTGAGTAATTAGCAAGCTGAATTTTGAGAATTTGGGTATTATATGAAGGTCTTATTCAACAAATTTTATTTTAATTTGAAATGCCTCACTAAAAAAACATGCCTCAAACGCCTGGATGTACGCCTCTTGAGACTTTTGCCCTACACCATCGTCTCAGGGCATTTTTGGTACACTTCGCCCCCAAAACACCTTTTAAAACATTGCTTGAAACATGAGAAATTAAAAGTTGAAGTTAGTGACACTCTATTCTACCAATTTTTTTCAAACATAAAAAGATTAAAAAATTAATTTTTGAATAATTTTGTCCACAAAAGTCAAATAAGATTTAAAAATTAGATGTTCTTATAGATGTTTAACAATCAATCGCTTCTAAAAATTAAAAATAGACCGAGACAACGATGTTGTAATAGAGAACTTTAAATGTGTAAAATACAAAGATTTATATGACAGAAGAAATATAAGTGAAAATAAAATCATACATCATGTAACTACTTGCATATATTAATATCTCACGAACATAAATTAAATTATAAAACTTATTTTAAATTGGACCAATTATTTAACACATAAATAGATAGATAAAAAACAGTATAAAACAAAATTTTGGATTACAATACAGTTATTGGGCCCGTGCTCACTAGTGTGCTATATATAATGTAACACACTCTCCTCTCTGTATTTTCTTTTTTTACAAAAGACCTAATCTTTTCTCAATAAATACTGAAGCTATTAGATTGGGGAGCTAATCAATGTTTAAGATGAATCATCACTAGTTAAAATTGCATTCATTTTTTCCTTCTTGGTGAAGCTGATTAGTGGTGGATCCAGACTTTTACTCAAGCGGATTCAGACATATATAATGAAGTCCTCAAAACTAATCGACTGCAAAGATATTGAGTTAATAAACGAGCAGGTTTACCTACTGCTTTTTATTTTGGTTCTTAACAAAACCTTAAAAGAAAATTTGCCCACAACTCTTTATTTTGTTTTCAAGCCACACTATTTTTCAAAAAAAAAAAAACACTATATGTACAAATAGAACTATTTACCTTTACAATTTAAATTTTTTTTAAATTTCAAAAATTCTACTGTAACAAACATCTTTCGATCATCTTAAAACTATTATACTCTATTTATTTATTAATTTTCATTCAATTTGCACTAACAGTTAACCAAAAAACATCAGAAGAGCTAAGAAAAATTAATAATTTCATACAGAAATTCCAAAACAATGAAAGGAGACTAAGGGGTCATTTATTTATTTTAAGATTAAGACGTATGAATCTGAATACACATCTATCTATCAAGATGTGCATTAAGATTAAGACATCTGAATCTGAATATATATCTGAATATTAAGATGTGTATTAAGATCTGAATACTAAATAATTAAAATTATTTATTTTTTAACGTCTGAATGTATAAAATTTATCTTTTTTTAAAAATCAATAAACATCAAATTTAAATAAAATACTGCTTAATCTAATATTCTATCAATAAAATATATATATTTTTTAAAATATGATAGTTATTGGTGGTGATGGCTAACAGTGGTGCTTGTGAATGCTGCCTAGATGCGGTAGTTGGTGGTGATTTTGGTTGATTGGTGGTGGTTCTGAGTAGTAGCTAGTGGTAATTAGTAGTGATGTCGATTATGGTTGAGAATGGTGGTGGTAGGTGGTAATAATTAATAATGGTGGTTGGTGGTGGTGGTTGTGATTGTGATTGAGGAAGGTGGTGGTAGTTTATAATAGTGGGCAGTGCCGACTGTAGTTGTTGATGATGATAAGGGGATTAGTTGTGGTAGTTGAGGTAGATGGGTTTGTGGTTGTGATTGAGAATGATGGTGATGGGGGTAGTGGGGATTCTGGGTGGTGGTTGTCGATAATGGTGGCGGCTATGATTAAGGAGGAGGAGGTGATGGTGGTGGGTGGCATGGTAATAGTTGATAATGGTAGGAGGTGATTGTAATTAATAATGAATGTGGATGATAGCATCTTAATGAAATTAAGTCTTTGTTATAGATCTTAATTATACAGACCTATTGAAACTCATTAAGTGGTTTTGAAGTGAAAAAAACAAACAAACTTAATTAAGATCTGAATGATTAAGATCAGACAAGAACAAACACATTTAATGTCTGAGACCTGAATGATAGATTTATACCTCCATTAAGTGGAAACAAATGAGGCCTAAACAATATAAGATAGAGAAGAAGAAGGGCAGGCCGAGGGAGGGCCAGATAAGTTGTCAGCATTTTGAGAAAGAGAGAAAAAACAAAAACTACTGGAGCTTGGATTCGAACACACAACATTCTGCAAGAGTTTGAACCCACTTGGATCGTCAGACCATGGCACAACTTTGTTTAAGCGGGTTCAACCGCTTTAATTTAATACAGATGTTTCTTTGAAAATTATTTTCCTCATAAAAATAGTAAGAAATATTTATGAAGCGGGTTCAACTGAACCCCCTTGAACCAATGTGGGTCCGCTCCTGAAGCTGATACATTTACTTAAACTTGTTTCCGGATACTTTGAAAGAGTTACACAAACATGTAGCTACAGAGTGTCACGACCCAATTTCTTCTATAGGTCGTGATGGCGCCCAACGTCGCCGCTAGGCAAGCCAACGATGAACTAACTACGTGATTACCCCTTTTAGTAGGTTTTCAAGTAATTTAATTTTATTATTAAGATATTTAAGAATTAGAAAGTTTAATAAATTAAACGGAAGCAACTCAGTGCAATCATAGATATAAAAATACTTTGAAACAATAAAGTCTACTAGACTATATGCCAAGACCTGGTGTCACAAGTGTATGAGCACTAGTAGAATATACAAAACTCTAACTACTGTCTGAAATAAAATAGATAAAAAATAAGTACAAAAGAAAGGCTCTAGGTGTTGCAGGACGGCTCAGGAAGCAGCTCACCACTAGGCCTTAGGGTATGGGTGGTGCGTGCCGGTGTGTCCGCCAGATACCTTCCTCAGATCGTGCATGGTTAGTGCAGAAGTGTAGCATGAGTACATAAACAACATGTACCCAGTAAGTATCAAGTCTAACCTCGAAGAAGTAGTGACGAGAGGTCGACATCGACACTTACTACGGGCTAACAGTAAAGAAATACAGAATTCTAAATAAGCATGGGTATATAAATAATAATAATAACTCAATAACAAGTAGAACATAAATAATTCTTTCACGCATGGTAAGTCCCAAATAAATCTCTATCTTATATAATTTTAGCCTCTCAAGTCGGGGAAAGATATCAAATATATAATTACACTTCGAGTGTAATCACGCACGATTATGCCGAAGTTGTACGGCCCGATCCAGAATAATGTATACACTGCTGAGGGTCGAGCGGCACGAACTATATATGCATCTATCTACTGCCGAGGCGTTCGGCCCGCTCCACTAGAAGAAATGATACTTTATGCACAATCGATTTAAGAGCCAATACAAGGCTAATTTACAACGAAACACAATTCTTATTAACGGTCAAGTAAACCGCCAAAACTCAATAAGTGAAATTCGGTCTTTTAATATTCCTCTAACAAGTTTTGATATAATTTAGGCACTTTAATTAACAAGTAGGTGCAAACATAACACCCACGACTCAAAAATTTCCTTGCCAAGCTACATTGTCCGTGTCCGTATCAACAAACAATTCGAAATACCTATTTTATGATTCGGGTCCTAAGCTACCCGGACATAAGCATAGTTAGTAGCTACGCACAAACTCTCGTCACGTCGTACGTATGTGGACCCCACAATTAGAAGAAATAGCAATTTAAATCACCTATGGAGTAAATTCCCTCTTACAAGATTTAGGAAAGAGACTTACCTTGTCTAAAAGCTCGCTTTCTGGCCTCAAATTCACCCTAAAGCCTCAACTCGGTGCCGTATAATCCGAAACTAATCAAATATTGTATAAATTAATCAATATATGCTCAAAAGTTAATGATTTAGCTATTAGAGTAATTACTCAACCCAAATTGGAAGATTCTTAAAATTCACTCCCGGACCCACGTGCCCGGAATTCAAAAAATTTTGAAAAAGTTATTACCCATAACCTCACGAACTCAAATATATACTTTGCACTCAATCCCATAACCATTTTCGTGGGTAAATTTCATTTTTATCAAAATCTAGGGTTATTAATCTAAGCACATAATTTTCACAATTTACATGTTAAAATTTACCATAATCTAAGTATTTAACTAACATTGGATAGAAATTACTTACCTCCAATAGCTAGGTGGAAATCTCTCTAGAGGAAGCTCCAAAATCTCCCAAGAAGTGAAATAAATGAACCAAAAATTGACCTAAGTCCTAAATAAATGGACCTTACTGCCTCCAGGACTTTCGCATCTACGATCAATGGGCCGCATCTGTGGAATGTTCATTACAGATGCGGTCCTCTCTTGGCTGGCCTAAATCCACATCAGCAAAAGAATGGCTCTCTTCTGTGAGCCTGCTCTTGCGGCGCGCAAGCCACACCTGCGCCCTTCCTCGCTTCTGCAGTCGCGCATCTGCGCCCACTGTGGCCGCATCTGAGATTTCTGGGCTGCCTGTACTGGGCCACTTCTGGGGCTGCTGGCTCGCTTCTGCGAGCTCGCACCTGCCGCTAGCCCTCCGCAGGTGCGAATGTACCAGAATTTGGATGCCTCAGCTGCTCACCCAAGACCAAACGACTTCCGCGCATCATCTCAATGGTAGCCGAGTTCCTCGAGGCTCCGTCCAAACATACCAACAAGTTTGTAAATATAAAACGAACTCGCTCGCATCCACGGAACGCGGAAAACAATATTAAAACTAAGAATCGCAACCCAAAACCAATAGGATCAACTCATGAACTTCGAATTTTTCCAACTTACTCTGAACGGCGATTCATGCTCAAACTACTCTGAATGACACCAAATTTTGCGTGCAAGTCTTAAATCACCATACAGAACTATTCCTAGGCTCGAATCTCAAACGAAACTCGATAACACCAAAACCTACTCCAAACCAAATTTGAAGAACTTTTAAACCTTCAATAAGCCAACTTACAACATTATGCGCCAAAACACTCCCGGATCATCCAAAACCCGATCCGAATATACGCCCAAGTCTAAAATTCTCATACGAACCTATTGGAACCGTCAAATCCCTGTTCCGTGGTTGTTAACTCAAAATGTTGACCAAAATCAAACTTAGCCCTTTAAAGCCAAACTAAGGAACCAAGTGTTCTGATTTCAACCCGAACCTTTCCAAATCCGGAACTAACCATCTGCGCAAGTCATAAAACAGTAAAAGTACATACGGAGAGTCTTATTTAGAGAAACGGAGATCTAAAAAATAAAACGATCGGTCGGATCGTTACACAGAGGGATGAAGCAAAAGAGGAGAGGGATTGAAGACTTCAAATTTTCTTTTTCACGAGAGTTAACAGTGACATAAAATTTAGGGGAAAATGCCACATACACTCATCTATTAATTAACTATGGTTTAGTCAATGTTAATTCATTTAATCATGTTAATAAATATTGTTTTGATATAAATATCGAGTAACTCATAAGGTGGACTCCGAAACATACAATCCTCGTCACATTTGTTTTTTTGATTTTCGGTCGCCTCGAATCGCCTAAGATTTTGCCGGCCCATAAAAAAATGATCAAAGGAATAATAGTCATCGGTTCGCCATGACCGCTCCTTATTTTTTGGTGTTTTAGGATCGTAAAACAGGAATTCAGCATGATTTCCAAATTTTCATGTGTTATATCCCACGCCATCTGCATAAATTCGGGCGACCAGCTTCGAATCGATTAAAATTTTGCCGGCCTAAAAAAAATGACCGAAGGAACAATAGTCATTACTTTGCCATGACCGCTCCTCATTTTTTGGCGTTTTAGGGCTGTAAAACAGGAATTCAGCACGATTCCCACTTTTTTGTGTGCCATACCATCTGCATGAATTTAGGCGACCGGCTCTGAACCGCCTAAAAAAATTTTGGTCCATTAAAAACAACCTAAAAAATAATAGTCATCATTTCACCATGATCGTTCCTCGTTTTCTAGTGTTTTAGGGCCATAAAATAGGGATTCAGCATAATTCTCAGATTTTTGTGTGATATACCACACCATCCGCATGAATTCGGGCGACCGGCTATGAATCGTCTAAACTTTTGGCAGCTAATAAGAAACTACCTAAAGAACAATAGTCATCTCTTCTCCATTAACATTCCTTATTTTTTGGCGTTTTAGGGCCGTAAAACAGGAATTCAACTGCCTGAATTCATGCGACTAACTCCGAATCGCCTAAAATTTTGCCGGCCTATCAGAAACGACCTAAGGAACAATAGTCATCGCTTCACCATGATTGTTCCTCGTGTTTTGGTGATTTAGGACCATAAAACAGGAACTCAGCACGATTCCAAAATTTTCATGTGCTATAGCCCACGCCACTACATGAATTCATTTAACCTACTCTAAATCGCCTAAAAATTTTGCGGCAAAAAAAGACCTAAGAAACAATAATCATCGCTTCGCCATGATCGTTCCTCGTTTTTGGCGTTTTAGGACCGTAAAATAGGAATTCAGCATAATTTTAATATTTTCGTTAGGAAAATCTGGAAATCTTCCTGAATTCCTATTTTATGGCCCTACAACGTTAAAAAATGAGGAACAGTCATGGAGAAGCGATGAGTATTGTTCCTTAGGTCATTTTGATGGATCAGCAAAATTCTCGACGACTCGGAGTAGGTCGCTTGAATTCATGCAGATGACGTGGGCTATAACACATGAAAATCTGAGAATCGTGCTGAATTCCTATTTTATGGCTCTAAAACGCCAATAATGATCATGGCATAGCGATGTCTATTGTTCCTTAGGTCATTTTTGATGGATCAGCAAAATTTTAGGCAATACGAAGCTGGTCGTTCGGAATCATGCTGATGGCATGGGCTATAGATCAAGAAAATCTAAGAATCATGCTGAATTCCTTTTTTATAGCCTTAAAAATGCCAAAAAATGTGGAATGGTCATCGCGAAGCGATGAATATTATTCCTTAGGTCATTTTTGGTGGACCAAAAAATTTTAGGCGATATGGAATCGGTAGCCCGAATTCCTGCAAATGGCGTGAGCTATAACATATGAAAAACTGAGAATCGTGTTGAATTCCTGTTTTATGGCTCTAGCATGAAAAAACGAGGAACAGTCATAGAGAATCGATGACTATTTTTCCTTAGGTCATTTTTTATGGGCCGACAAAATTTTAGGCGATTTGGAGAACGGTCATCCGAATTCATGCAGATGGTGTGGGCTATGCACACGAAAACACATGAATCGTGTTGAATTCCTGTTTTATGACCCTAAAAGGCCAAAATACGAGGAAAGATCATGGAGAAGCGGTGAATATTTTTACTTATGACATTTTTATTGGTCTGAAAATTTTTAGGCGATTCAGAGCCGTTCGGCAGGATTCATGCAAATGACATGGGCTATAGCACACGAAAATCTGAGAATCGTATTGAATTCCTGTTTTGTGGCCCTAAAGCGCCAAAAATGTGAAATATCATGGTGAAGCGATGAATATTGTTAGTAAGATCATATTTGATGGGCTGACAAACTTTTAGGCGATTCGGAACCGGTCGCACGAATTCATGCAGATGGCGTGGGCTATAGCACACGAAAATCTGGGAATCGTGTTAAATTCCTATTTAATGGTTCTAAAACACTAAAAAATGAGGAATGGTCATAGCAAAGCAATGAATAATGTTCCTTAGAGATCAGTTTTTATGGGCTGGCAAAATTTCAGGAGACTCGGAGCTGGTCACTCGGATTCATGCTGATGGCAAGGGCTATAGCACATAAAAATATGGGAATCGTGCTGGAAACTTGTTTTATGGCCCTAAATTGCTAAAAAATGAGAAACGTCATGGAAAAGCAATGACTATTGTTACTTAGGTCATTTTTTATGGGCCGACATAATTTTAAGTGATTTGGAGCCGGTCCCCCAAATTCATGCACATGACATGGGCTATAGCACACGAAAATCCGGAAATCATGCTGAATTCCTGTTTTATGGCCCTAAAACGCCAAAAAATAAGGAACAGTCATGGCGAAGCTATGACTATTGGTTCTCAGGTCATTTTTTATGGGCCGACAAAATTTCAGGCGTTCCGGAGCTGTTCATCAGTATTCATGCAAATGCCATACACGAAAATATGGCAATAGTGTTGAATTCTTGTTTATGGCCCTAAAATGCCAAAAAAGAATGAACGGTCTTGGCGAAGCTATGACTATTGTTCCTTAAGTTATTTCTTATGAGCCCGCAAAATTTAAGCCGAATCAGAGCTGGTCACCCAGATTCATGCAGATGGTGTAGGATAGCACACAAAATTTTGAGAATCGTGTTGAATTCCCGTTTTAAGACCCTAAAACACCAATACAATAAGGAACAGACATGGCGAAGCGATGACTATTGTACCTTAGGTCGTTTTTGATGGGCCGACAAAATTTTAGGCAATCCAGAGTCAGTCGCCTGGATTCATGCAGATAGCGTAGGCTATAGCACGCAAAAATCGGGAATCGTGCTAAATTCCTATTTTATGACCATAAAACGCCAAAATATGAGCAACGGTCATGGAGAACGACGACTATTGTTCCTTAGGTCATTTTGATAGGCCGGCTAAATGTTAGGTGATTCAGAGTCGCTCGCCCGAATTTATGAAGATGAAGTGGGTTATAGCATACAAAAATCTGAGAATCGTGTTGAATTCCTGTTTTACGGCCCTAAAACACAAAAAATGAGGAAGTGTCATGGAGAAGCGATGACTATCATTCCTTAGATCATTTTTGATGGTCCGCAAAAATTTTAGGCAATTCAAAGCAGGTCGCCTGAATTCATGTAGATAGCACACGAAAATATGAGAATCGTGCTGAATTCCTGTTTAAGGCCCTAAAATGCCCAAAAATGAGGAAAGGTCATGGAGAAGCGATAACTATTGTTCCTTAGGTCATTTTTTATGGATTCGCAATATTTTAGGCGATTCGGAGTTAGTCGCGCGAATTCATACAGATGGCACGGGTTAGAGCACACAAAAATCCGCAATCGTGCTGAATTCCTATTTTATGTCCCTAGAATGCCAAAAATTAGGAACGGTCACGATGAAGCAATAACTATTGTTCCTTATGTCAATTTTTGTGGGCCGACAAAAATTTTAGGTGATTCCGAGCTGGTCACCCCGATTCATGCAGATGGCGTGAGCTATAGCAAACGAAAATCGTGGAATTGTGCTGAATTGCTATTTTATGGCCCTAAAGCGCCAAAAATTGAGGAACGATCATGGAGAAATGATGACTATTGTTCCTTAGGTCATTTTTTGTGGGCCAAAAAAATTTAGGCGATTCGGAGCCGATTGCCGGGATTCATGCAAATGGCATGAGTTGTAGCACACAAAAATCTTGAAATCATGATGAATTCCTGTTTTATAGTCCTATACCTCCGAATCATGAGGAATGATCATGGCGAAAGAATGACTATTTTTTCTTAGGTCTTTTTTTATGGGCCAGTAAAATTTTAGGCAATCCGGTTCCAGTGGCTCAGACCCTTGCAGACGCCATGGGCTATAACACACGAAATTTTGGAAATCGAGTATAATTTTAATTTTATGGCCCTAAAATGCCAAAAAACAAGTAAGGTCATTGCGAGGTGATGACAGTTTATCCTTAGGTCGTTTCTGATGGGTCGACAAAGCTTTAGCTGATTTAGAGTCGGTCGCCCTGATTCATGTAGATGGCGTGGGATATAGCATACGAAATTCTTAGAATCGTGCTAATTCTTGTTTTATGGCTTTAAAACGCTAAAAAATGAAGGCCGATCATGGCGAAGCGATGACTACTTTTCGTTAGGTCGTTTTTTACAGGCCAACGAAGTTTTAGTGATTTAGAGCCGGTTGCCCGGATTCAAGCAGATGGTGTGGGATATAGCACACGAAAATCTAGGAATCGTGTTGAATTCCGTTTTTATGGACCTAAAACGCTAAAAAATAAGGAACGGTCTTGGCGAAGCCATGACTATTGTTTCTTAGGTCGATTTTGACAGGTCGACAAAATTTTAGGCGATTCGGAGCCGATCGCCCGAATTCATGCAGATGGCGTGGGCTATATATAATACACGAAAATTTGGGAATCGTGTTGCATTTCCTGTTTTATGGCCCTAAAATGCCAAAAAATGATGAACGATCTTGGCGAAATGATGACTATTGTTCCTTAAGGTCGTTTTTTATGGGCCGGCAAAATTTTTAGACAATTCAAAGGCGGTCGTCCGGATTCATACAGATGGCGTGGGCTATAGCACACGAAATCTAGGGAATCATGCTAAACTTCTTTTTTATGGCCCTAAAATGCGAAAAAGGAGCAACGATCATGGCGAAGCGATGATTATTGTTCCTTAGATAGTTTTTAATGGGCCGACAAAATTTTAGGCGATTCGGAATCGGTCACCCGAATTCATGCAGATGGCATGGCTTATAGCATACAAAAATTTGAGAATGGTGGTGACTTCCTGTTTTATGACCCTAAAATGCCAAAAATCGAGGAACGGTCATGGCGAAGCGATGACTATTATTTCTTACGTTGTTTTGATGGGCTGGCAAAATTTTAGACGATTTGGTATCGGTCGCCCGTATTCATGCACATGGCACGAGCATAGCACACCAAAATCTAGAAATCGTATTGAATTATTGTTTTATGACCCTAACATGCCAAAAAATGAGGAATGGTCATCACGAAGCAATGACTATTATTCGTTAGGTCATTTTGGATGAGGCGGCAAAATATTAGGCAATTCGAAGCCGGTCGCTCGAAATCATACGAAAATGTGGGAATTATGCTGCATTTCTGTTTTATGGCCCTAAAATGCGAAAAAATGAGGAACGGCCATATGGCGAAACGATGACTATTGTTCCTTAGGTCGTTTTCGATGTGCCACCAAAATTTTAGGCTATTCAGAGCCGGTAGACCGAGTTCATGCAGATTCGTGGGATATAACTGATAAGTTCCATCTCATTCAATATTCTTTGGTTGGTAGCCAACTTTGTTGAATGTCTTTGGTTGGTAACCAACTTTGTTGAATATCTTTGGTTGGTAGCCAACTTTGTTGAATGTCTTTGGTTGGTAGCCAACCTTGTTGACATTGAAGAAAAAGAAGAAAAAGTGTGTACAAATTGTCAAATATAGTAGGCTTTAGAGAGTGAGGCTTTGGCTATAAAAGGAGAGCTTAAACTCTCATTTCAATACACCAACAAAGAGAGGAAGAAAGAGTGAGGTTTCACAGACAAGTCTGTGAGGAAAAAATAGAGAGTGAGCGATATTGTAGTAAGGTGAGAATATCAAAAGAGTGTTATTTCTTTTGAGCGTTGTTGTGGTGAGTATTTTACTCGGATCTACAAAGTGTAAAATTCCTTGCTATAGTGAAATCAGTTGCTCGTCTCGGGCCGTGGTTTTTTCCCTTATTGAAAAGGGTTTTCCACGTAAAAATGTTGGTGTCGTTCTCACTCTTTTATTCTTGTTAATTATCGTATCTCCGTGTTACATTATTATTCCATCTTTATTACTCTGAATATTATCTCCATAGGGGATTTATTCCCAACAACTGGTATCAGAGCAAAGGAGATTCAACACGATCACTGACGATGGAGAGTTCAAAGATTGGAATCGAGAAGTTTGATGGATCCGATTTCGGTTTCTGGAAGATGCAGATCGAAGACTATCTGTACCAAAAAGATCTTCACGAACCCTTGACTGGGGTGAAGCCGGAAAAAATGACGGAGGATCAGTGGAAGCTAAAG